>JAMQGT020015215.1:0-64976 GCA_024447675.2 Pterophyllum scalare | reverse complement strand
ATGTTATGTAACCTAAACTTAAAGACGTATTGCTGAAGATATTTAATCCTAGAACACTAATGTGAGTTTTGTGACACTACTGCCTGATGTTAGTGTTCAGGCGTTAAAAAGAAAAAATAAATATTGCAGCTGGATTTCAGATTCAGAGAGTGAAACACTCAAAAGAGAAAGGAACAATACAAGCAAGACTAAAAAAAGAAATCTTCTACTTAAAAGTACTTTTTAGTTGTTAATGTTTTTAGGTTTCCTTTTCCAACATTCTGTCTGTATGTGATATACCTGAACACATTTTTCTGATAACGCCTACAGTGCTTACTTTTTTAAATAAAACAGTCACAGTTGTTACAGTGAGTCACCGGGGCTTGTCTAGACTGGTCTGTGGTGGGCATTATATGGTTTAATAATTCTCTGCACACTGCCTGTGGTTTTCTCTTTCAGACATAGATGAGTGCCAGTCGTCTCCTTGTGCTGAAGGTTCAACCTGCATGGACGAGATCAATGGCTACCGTTGTCTTTGTCCTCCGGGACACACTGGACCTCGCTGCCAAGAGTGTGAGTGCAATAAATTGTTGTTTGTAGAGGCTCATAAGGTGGTGGTATAGACATGAATTAGATTTTTGGCAACAACCAGATTGAATCCTTGTTTTAAAGGGAGCCTATGCCCATTTCCAGCTCAATATTTTTATCTGTGGACTTCACTAAAGGAGCTGTGTATGATTTGCAATTCAAAATAATCTTTGTTTGATGGAGCCCCTTTGTATGCCCCCCACCCCCCACCCCACTGAGGCTTTAGGCCCCTTGCACTTCCATTTAAGTCCCCATTCTTCTGATTGGCTGCCCCTCATAAACAGAAGGTCTGAAAAGCAGGTGGTTGTGGCTTTTGCACCTAAGATGACCATATTAGTAATACCCTCTGTTTGTGACATCATACAGAGCCAGGAGTAGAAAAAGTATCTGAAATGGAGTGTTCAGAGCAGTCTTAAGCCCGTGTTTTTGGCTCACAGGGATTACATGCACAAATACATTATTTTGAACTTTGGCCATATTTAATGTGAGCACTTAAGATTGTAATACTGTAATGCATTGTAGTACAATGTATGCTGTATATGACAGAAAATAAAGAAAAAGAACTGCTTTAATCTTGGAGGTCTGCCTTATGGTACTATGGCATGGTACTTACGGTACTCATGGCTTTCATGTGACTAAAAGAAGGTAGTTAACTTTCAGGGATGTTGGAACTCCAGCAGTACAAGAATTACATTTCCAGGACTACATTTGACAAGTTGTTACGTTTGTTCTTTCTTCTCTCCAGTCATCGGACTTGGGAAGCCATGTCGTCACGCTGACCTGCAGTTTCCTCATGGCAGCCACTGGGAGGAGGAGTGTAACACATGCCAGTGTGTCAACGGAAACGTTCACTGTTCTAAGGTTAGCGACACAAGGATGAATCGTAATTTCTAATGCAGTCGGTCTAAGCTAGCTCTTTATCAACTGAGTGTTTACATGGACCGGACATGGTGTAAATCCTCCAGGTGAGATGTGGCCGTCGGCTCTGCATCCTCCCAAAGGCCCTTCCGCCTCCTGACGCAAACCTACCGTCCTGCCCCGGAGGACACGAGTGTGCGGAGCATCAGTTCCTCACCTGCTTCTCGCCACCCTGTCATCAGTGGGGTGTTTGTTCAACGCCGGACCCCCACACCTCTGCACACCCAGTGCGAGCCCAACAGCGGTTATCTGGACAATAACTGTGCTCACATCACACTCATCTTCAAAAGGGACAAAGTGCCCCAGGTAAATAATTATCCTCTCCTTATTGTCAGTGGAATTTTTTAAAGCTTGGTCTATTGGTCCAACTACAAAAGCTTTTTGTGTTTTATTCATAAAAGTGGAATCAAAAACAAAGATTAGTTGCTCTTTACCAATGACTTTACCAATGAGCATCATCAGTTTTAATTGAACGTGTGGTACAGTGGTGCGGTTTTAATTAAACATTATTCTCAGAGGGAACATTTTAAATACAGCATTCTACACATGTAGAAGACTTTATTAATATTAAAGCAGGACTTTTATAAAGGAACAGATGCTGTATCAGCTCTGCAGTGTCCAGAATCTATGAGTTTTAGCAGGGGAGGGGAAAGGTTTGAGCTCAGGCTGAAGCATTTATCCAACCGTCAAACCTTTTTTCAAGCCTGGTGATGCGTAATGTCATAACAAAACACTGGAAATGATTGTCTTCCCACCGTGGATTGTTAGGATTTGATAATGGCTGGAATTGTCAAATGTTAACAATTCAGGGTGGGAAGAAGATCACAAACAGTCACATCAAATGTCGTGTTTCTTTGAATCTGCAACCACAAACACACACATGAGAGACCTCACTGTCGGTTCCGTTGCCTCGCTGCATGTTTCTTCTTCTTCTGGCAGTCTGATGTTTGACAGTGTGTCTTATCCTATAACTGCTTGATTCAGACAGTGAGGTTTGGAGTTTTTTTCTTTTTTTTCAGGGTGCTGGGGAACGTAGTTAAGTTGAAAGTTTTATCAGATTTGGACATGCTCCAGAACATATGAGAGGCCATCAAAACGCACAAATGGAGGTGTCCTTAATGGCCATATCGCTTCAGCACCTGGAGGTTACCTTTAGTGTTTACTACTATATCATGAAACACTGACTGTGCCCATGGGGCATGTCTGAATGAGGGTTTATGAATGGGAACAAATCTGCTCCTCAAAACGCTGATGAGACACAGTTTTCCCCCTGGTGGGGGGGTGCTTTCGGATTGGCTCTATGTGAAACAGACTAGGGAAGAATTTGATGATTTTATTATTCCTCACCAGCAGAGGGGACCTTAATCTGTGTTATCTGTGTGTCACAGGGAACCACAGTGGAGAACATCTGCTCAGAGCTGAGGTACCTCCCCGTAACTCGGACACTTGCTGAGGAGCGGGCATTGCTCATCCTCTGTGACCTGTCCTACTCCACCAGTGATGCCGTGGAGGTCGCCTTGGTAAATATCACACACACACACACACACACACACACCCACACACACACGTGAGCACAGACTCTGAAGAAGTAAATAACCTTACTGTCAGAAAGAAGAAAGGGGGAAAAATATTGGGGTCACCAAATACTGAAAAGTCGTCTAAACTTCATAAAAACAATTCAATTCAGTTAATTTTTATTTATATAGCACCATACAGTAATAAAAAGAAAACCCCAGCAATCAAAACGACAAAAGACAGCCTTTTTAGAAAACTGGTGAATGGAACAGCTTTTCTTGAGCGATGTAAGGCCTTGAAATTTATTGAAAACAGCGTAGTTCCGGGGTGCATCTTTTTGCAAATCCATCATCTTCCATTATGGCCACGGCATCCAGTCAGCCCACTGCCACATTTCTGTGGATGTGCCACAATGTTCTTTGAGCTCTGTTTCCACGTAGCAGCCTGCCTGAAAACTGACCTGGAAGCTTTCTTACAAATATAGATACCTTAACATTATTAGTTCTCTTTCACAGCGCACAGGAGGCGTTCCCATAGTTAGACACTCACTCATGCTACTCAGAGAACCGGGGTTATATACATAACCTTAAGTTCTGATAACATGCAACACTGATGGCCAGAGATACACAAGCAGTCGGACAATCAAACAGTCAACACTGAAAAGCACTTTTTAGGGAATATAAATATATAAATGTAAATATAAGATTGATTGACACACAGATGTTTAACATAGGCCAAGGCTAGCAAATTAAAACATAAAGCTAGATATTGTGAACACGTGTTATGCTTAAACTGTAGGCTTACACAAACTTCGACTCACAATCTCTCCTCTTCACGTTCCCCTTTTCTTCTTCCACTTTATTAAATCACACATAATCCATCACTGCAAATTGTTTCCAGTAGAGTTCAATAAAATCGGAATCTTTTTTCTATTTTTGTTTTATGTCCTCTGTGTTTCAAACAACAGAAAGAGGAAGGAAAGAATGATGGGTAAAGACGTAGTTGACAATTTTAACAACATCTGGATAAGATTTAGCTTTTCTTTGGGAACTTGCTGATATCACTTTCTTTTTTCTTCTTCCTTTGCTTCTTTTCCTTCTCCAGCTTCTTTATCTTCTTGAATATCTGCACCATCTTTCTTACCCCATCTGTCCCCGTGGCTTGCTTTTTTTGTTTTCCTTTTTGTTTTCGCTCTCCTCTATTGTAGTTTCTGTAGTTTTCTCTCTCGGCCACCCAGACTTGAGGGAATCAGTCACTTCTAAGCTCTTAATGGAGGGGATTAGTTTTTGTTCCTCTGATGTTTGCAGGCCTGTTTTGAGCGACAGATACAGGAAAAGGAGTGGTGAGCCTGACATCCACCCAAACCCCTCACCAAGGCTTTCATAAAAAAAAATAAAAAAAAAATAAATAAAAAAAACCTCACTCCCACTTGTTGCGGACTTGTGTTGCAATGAAATGTCACCGCTCGTTTCCAAGTGTGGGTGAAATCTTTATGGTCTAAGCAAGCCTCAGAGAGCAGGCTTCAACCTGAGCAAGAAAGAATTATACTGACTGTGTTTCAGGACGTGTGCAGTGAGGAGTGCTCAGTTTGTCTGGATTTGTGTCCCCTCTAACATGTTGTGGCCTCTTAAAATGTGTTTGAAGGAAAACTGAGGGATATTCGAGCAGTTATGTCAAAAATATTTGGAAGTGGTTCTTGCTCCTGGCATCGTAGTGTGTTGGTAGTCCATGTGTGCTACACAGAGCTTTGCAGACTAACCTGGGGACAGTGTCGAAAATATATATGTATATATGGAACAGTCAGTAATGTGGGATACACTCGTTTATGTTTGTGCTGTGCTGGTCCTTTGCTTTAGCTCCCGCCATGGAAAAAACAGAAGTCATCAAACACAAAGAACTCAGCATTCTACCTATAGATCAACATCATCGACATTTGGTTAGATGCAATCCAACACCAATGTGGGACCATGGACGTGGCAAAAGTCAATGCTAATTATCAACCTAGACCAAAACCCTTTCCAAGAATTCTTTTTCTTTTTAAACAAAAATTTTGAATTAACGTAGTTAAGGTTCCCACAGAATACACTTCACAAGGTCACCAAATGCATATTTATCCACTGCTCAAGATAGTCCCAAATAAATGCAGTTTCCTCCTGTTTGGGCAGTTTGTAGCTGAAAGCTACAGTGCTTACTAGGTAGAAACACTGTGATGGATGTGGACTGTAAGATCTCAGAATCCCATTGTTGGGACTTTCTGGTACAAGAGGAACTTTAAATATCTTAAACACTTAGAACAGTGATTGTTCTAGAAGTAAGCATATGTTCTTACAGCACCAACAACTGGTATGTTGAAAAAACTGTCAGTTGCGTGAGAAACATTTACCTCTAAAAATGGAACAAAATATGGGGAAAAAACAAGTTTCAACAGTGCCCAGGCTTTATTAAGAGTTGCTCTGTCTGCGCCACGTGGAGTGTAATCATGTTTTACTGGATGGATTGTACAACACATTGAATTGCAACCCTTTCCATCCCTCGGGCCTGTCGCAGCCACTGGGCTGACCAACTTTTCTGGCTGAAACACTCCCTTTCCAACTCCTTTATCATCATTGAAACACACAACAAAACCAAGAATGAGCACTGAGAGTGGGCGTGATCTGTTCTAGGAACTGACAAGCATACATGGAGCATACAAAGCATCTGTAACATCATCAGGTTCAGTTCTAGCACAGGATGGCCATCTGTACTCGGCACAGTGTACAATGTGTATGTTGTATACTCATCTCAGTATCTCTGCAATGTGATCTGTCAGTCAGGCTGGGAGTTGGGTTTAGAGGTGTGTGAACGAGCTGCTGATTTCCTCGGGAGAAGAAAAGAGGAGCGTTTGTCCCCAGGCGAGCAGGGAGCACAGCTGGCCTCTTCTCTATTGTTTGTCTTAATTGAACTACACAGTGCACAGCTAATCCCCCAACAACAACCCCACACCCCCACCACCTCTCTGCACTCACCCTCAGCACCTTATTAGGCAATTAACTCCACCCTCTTCAGTCTCAGCAGGGGGGGGGGTCCTCAGCCTGCCAGATGTTGGGAGGAGAATCTCTTTTATTCTGACGGATGAATGTGTTTTTTCTTCTCCTTTTTTGTCATCTTGCATTGCCTTAAGCAAGACTTTGACCATTTTCTTTCTCTGCTGCACTGAGGGAATCTGCATTTTGCAAGTTCTCTCCTCTACCTACAAACCAGCTTTTCTTTGCATTATTGAAAACCTCTATTCAATGAGCACCAAAAGGTTTTAGGGAGCATTTGTGTCCCATGTAATGAAAAGCAACTGTCAGATGTTGAAGGAGATGTGCATTACATATTTTAGTATGTCCACCGACCGTGATTTGATTGGATCTCGCTCAATTGTTCTTGTCACAGTGGTTCTGTTTTTGCTTATCTTCTGGGTTTGGTTTGTGAAAATCTGAATTTTTGGCAGTAGGAACTTAAATGTCACATGAAGAGCTCTTCAGACGAGGCCCTTTAGCTGCAATACAACACAAAAATGATGTGACTTTAACCAAAAATAAATGCAATGAGAGGTTCTTATGTAAACCAGGTTTTTACGAGCATAAATAACACAAATCTATAGCAAATGTTTTCCGGGACAATCATTGAGTGACACCATGAATTCCTGTTTTCTGCTAAAAACCCCAAAACTTTGGCCTGCCAGTGTTTGCATTTCTAGAGCAGACCTGAGCTATACCTACAAAAGACCTGAGCTACAAAACAAGTTATTTTGCCTTTAACTAGAGTAAATACAAAAAAACTAGATCCTGATGTCTGTCCTTCCTCTGTGCAGTCTTTTGAGCAGGATGGAGGCTCTAAAGACAGCGACTGTGGACAGATCCAGAAGGTGGCCAGCGCCATCACCAGTGCGCTATCCAAGCGCCAAAACATCACCGTCATTCTGGCTGTGGTTGAGGTCAAAGTGAAGGTGGTGGTGGAGTGCCCTCCTGTTGGTGAGTTACATATTAGGCTCGCTTCCTTTATAAGTATCAGACTAGATAATACAAAGTGCAAATAGTAGTAGATAGCACAAAGATCTGGTGTAGGGAACATTTGGTTCACCTCATTAAAGGGGACCTAGTCAGCCTTTTTCTAATTCCATATTTTCCTTCTTGAACTCTGCTTGAGTACCTTTTCATGATTCTTAGTTTAAACCGAGGGCCTCAGTGCAGCCCCTCAGTTCATCCTGTGCAAAACAAGCCTTTTTAGTTCCTTTAAGCCAACTTTCTTCCAATTGGCTGCCATACAAGAGTGATTTGAACAGCAGCTGGATGAAGCTATGTATCTGAGATGACCATTTTTCTTGTAGTCATTCATTGAACTACAGAGTGAAGCTATTTAGAGCAGTCTGAACCCTGAGCGTTTGGTTTAGAGGGGTTACCTGCACACATACTCACCTGATTATTTGAAACGTTGGCCCATAATAGTATTAGCATCCAGTGCTGTAACAACAATGACAGAATAATTCTGAGGTTATAATATCTTTAAATGCTATGATCTCCTAATATCCCATTAAATATTCCTCTTCAGGTTACCTGGTCCCTGTGCTGTGCGCGGTCTTCAGCATTCTCTGGATCTTCTGCATCGTCATTTGCGTTTGGTGGACCCGCAAGAGGAAGAAAGAGCGTGAGAGAGCAGCCCGATCTGAGGAGATGACCGTCAACAACCAGCTGGAGCCGCTGCGGAGCAATGCTCTCAAGGATAACCGTGACAAAGACGTTCATTACGAATGCAAGAAACTGATGGGCCCCTCTGACAGGACGTGCGATGGGGCCGAGGGTGAGGAGGAAGGAGAGCACGAGGGGGAGCAGGCGGAAGACGAGGAAAGGGCGCTGGGCATGGGAGGCAAGTGTCCACCTCAGAAGTGCTCCTTAACGCAGGACACGGGGATGATGGGTAAGGGAGGGATCATTTGTACATCGCGCAGCGGTCCGCTGAAGGTGCCGCACCGGACAGCGTACAGCCCCAAAGACAACCGGTGTAAAAACCTGAATGCCGCCAAGCTCAGCGAAGACATCAAAGATCACTATGTGTGAACCCCAGAGGGGAGGAGGGACCTTCTGAGTTCCTGGAAGAAACTGCGATGTCTTCAATGTCACTGACTTTTCAACTCTTAAAAAGCACCAAAAGTGAAGATTACAGATGCTTTAATTTTATATTTTTATTTGTCACATCTTATTTAAATTCTTTGTCTGCAGCACAGATTTTTACCAAAACCAAAAAGAATAAATAAACACGCAAAAAAAAAATATATACAGAAAAAGAACAACAACAAAAAAAAAGGCATGAAAATTAAACTTCGCAGCTTCGGGATTTCAGTTTATTTGTCACACTGTTGAAATCAGGAGTTTTCGTTTTGCTGTCCTAGATTGTCTGTTTACACACCATTTCTGTTTTGCTTCACAGAAACCTAACACTCGTCTTTGTTTCCTTCAAACCTCAGAGATTTAACTGAACGTCATTGGCTGGCAGCTGTTAACGCCGTTTCTACTGCGTGGTGCGTTTGTTTCCTGTCTGCCTTAGCCCCCAAAACTGTGGGCCTTTTCTTACACTGTCTTTGAAATCATGTGTTTTTATTTAAAAAAAAAAACTAAAAACAAGTTTTATATATATTTAAGTTCTTTGAAAGTTGGCACAGAGAAACCACTGTATAATGCCCGGCATGATTTTTTTATTTTATTTTTTTTTGTTTACAGTCATAAACATCTTTTCCATTTAAGCCTAAAGGTTTATCAATCATTTGAAAACAATTGGCACTACTTCCTGCGAGTGTGCATGAATATTTTTCAGCATTTGCTTCGGTAGAAAAGTGCCTTCAGCTCCTATTTTTACTCCTTTCTTTCCTCTTGTAGACGGTGCGCTGGTTCTAAATACATTTAAAGGGAAAGAAGTCCTAACAACAACTCTCTCGCAGCAGTCGGTTTTTTCCTCCTTTGCGTTGTACATATGTAAATATAAACAAATGGCTGTGTATATTTGAGTTAAATAACTTAAGTGATGCTCTGTATCATAGTTATTCTAAAGAATAAGATTGTTTTGTGGTTGTTTCTTTTCTTTCTTTTTTTTTTATGATGTCATTCCGTTTATAAGCGCCCGCTGACACTATGACAGGTTTCAGATAGATTTTCGGTGTCCACGGTCCCACTGAATCATGAAAACTTGTGAGAAATTAAGTGTTGATTGTGTTGATGTTTAGAATTATTTGTTAGAGTTTAAAGAGCTGTTTCCTACACCTGTCAATCATTGTAGCAGGTTATTAGGATCAGCTGGGTCATCAGTGCTGCAGCTATTGGAACTCCATCTTTGACATTTTCAGCTCACTGGAGACCTCCAGAGTGAAAGTTCATGTGTTTGAGGGACTTTTGATTCTCTAAAAATGACTCTGTACTCTAATTTGAAAATATTTCACTTTCAAAGCTTCAGTCCTAAGTTTCAGTATCCCATCGTTCAGGGAACCTTCTGTACACATACATTTAAGGTATAAAGCTAGCCCTCCAAAAACATAAATATGTCATTGATTTTATGCCATTTTGTATCCACACAGGTTGCAATTTGTTATTTTGCTCAGTTTACTGTCAGGTTTTTGGTAAATGCTGTTCTTTTCTTCCATTTTTCCACATTGCACTTGCTGTAACGTACTCATCTGAACCATTCATAACTGCTGATCTCTCTCTAATCTACATTGTACCTTTTATTTTCATTTCAAATAATGCAGTAAGTAGATGCAGATCCAGATTTCTTTCTTCACTTTTTCCTCTAAAACGTTGCTCAGATCGACTAAAGCTGTGCCTGAAAGCACCTCCCATTTGTTAATTTAATACTCCCCACACTAGAAATACATTAGCGTGATTTTGGCACCACGGCAGACCGTCAAATCGGAGAATTGGATATGTGCAAAGGGGAAATTTTTTACAGTTCATTTTAGCATTTTTTTATGCAGCATGGAACTATGATTTCAAGTTAAAAATAAGTATGACAAAGTTTTAAACTGACAACTCTGCTGCAAATGGCAAAAAGTAAAAGCCTTGTTCTTTAGTGGGTCTTTAATCAGCACTGATGGATCTGATTTCAATGCATATAGGGCACATGGTCCAAACAGGTTAAAAAGCCCCGCTGCCAGTCTCTCTTTTACCTCCTCATACTTTAGTTACAAATTTATAGTTTTACTGTCTGCTGCCGCGCAGAGCGGCATGCCGTTAGCTTGAAAAACCTCCATGGTAATCATTCACCCGGCGGAAGTGCTGTTTAGCAAGACACTGAAACCTCATCACGGACGGTGTGCTGTGTAAATGGGAGCCTGCTTGCAATACATGTGTCTGTATCCTAATTATTTTCTGTTTAAGCCTCTCCCAGTGTGTATCTGTTCTGGTCTAATGAAGGGAACAAGTTGTATTACTGTTGATGTTGTTGACCGCTGTGGATGTTGTCCAGTCTGTTTCTGCACTAAGAACACACAGGAAGAGAAATGTTTAGTGTTACCTCCACAGCCGTTGCAGGGCGGGGGGGGGGGTGTCCATCATTGTCACTATTTGTGGATATGATTTTTTTTCAATATTTTTGTTAGTGCAGTTTCATTCATAGGAAACCCAAATCATTTTTCTGTTAGTAAATTTGACTTTCTGTTAGCCCCACAGGAGGGGCTGAATGTGCAGAACATTGTAATTATTTTATACAATATTTGGTAAAAGTCTTGGTTTGCTAGTGGAATTTTTTTGTTTGTTCTTAGAACAATACTATTATTTAAAGTATTTTATACCAAAGTCTACTTTGTTTGTCATTTTTTAAAATTAAGATGTTTGAGACTGAGGTTGCTGTTTCTTAGCTATTGCCATTTTCCTTATAGCTGGACCCTTCACTAAGCCATGAGCCCCGTCTTAGAGGTACCTTCCACGGTAGAACTTAAATACTCGTTCATTCTCTCTCTCACACACACACACACACACACATATATATATTTAGTTTACAACATCACTTTCTATTCCAGAACTTAACATTCCACTCCTTGATTTAAATCAACCGTAGAACTTACATTTTCATTCTAAAACTTGATTTTACAGCTGCAGAACAGCACATAAAAATATTATGGCACTTTTTTTTAACTGTATTGGTTCAAAATTAGGTTTGCAAAACGGTGGCAGGGAGTGTTATTACGCTCTCCTAAATGTCCGAGGTGTTTCAAGAGAAATTAAGCCTCTTTAAACTGAAACATCAGAGCCCTTTCTCTTCTTATACATTTCTTTTAAAAAAAAGAAAAGAAAACTGTACACATTTATTTCTGTGATGTTTCAGTCTTATTTTTGTGTGAAGCTCAACACCTGAAACATGTCTTCAGCCATGTGGCCACTCAGCTGGCATTTAGCTCCCGCTTCATTTAGCGCCAAACCAATACGGTGAGGCCTTCGCTTGACTACAACTGCCCCTTTAATGACATGGTGGGAAATGATTAACATTAAGCCCGCTCTGCATGAAAGCCTTCCAGCAGCTGTGTTGGAGACCCTTAATGCTTGGTGGGACGTTATGTGCTATGCTACGTGTTCATTAACCATCAGTTGTTTTGGGAAGAATGGGAAATGTGTCTGGAATCCTGGATGGCATGGCTTTTAGGTCAAACGCATGTCCAGCGCACACTTGCTGACCTACTTGGAGTGAAGCACACTGGGAGAATGATGGCATAGCAGAAACAGGAGGAACCGGTGACAGCATTAGCATCAGGTGTCACCCCACAATGTAGCATGTAAACAGAATTAAATAGAAGGTCACTCAGGTGACCTTTCCCAAGCTAATTATTGCATGCTGTATGTTAGATCACACTGTTTCAGAGAGCAGCTGCATTTTTAAACATGGAAGAGAGGATTGGTATCATCATTTAACCACTGACTGGAGCTTAAAGTAAAATCACATGATCCTCAGACAAAGCGGACCTAAGAGTCACATTTCTGTTTTTTTCAAACCACCTTAAAATCACATTGCCCGTGTTGGGGCAGCGGCAGATTCCATCTGCTGATAAAGAAGTCCAAGACTTGGGAAGGCACGCACAGCATTTGTAACTCCAGCCCAGCTAAAAGTCAGTGGAATAGATCCTAGCTAAGGCAAGACTTTATACAGCAGTGTCCTCCTTCATGGCTCCAGAACGCTGGCATCGGGTAACATGTGACACGAACAAGATCAGCACCTTCCACAATGGATTCCTCAGAAAAAATGTGGCACATCTTGTGACTTAAGACAATCTCAAATGACGAACTCTATGAGAAGACAAAGAGCAAGAGTGAAGAGGCTCAACACACTGACCAGGGCCCAGATGGTGACAGTTTCTCAGTGCCTTGTGTCCCTTCAGGGATGAAGAGAACTAATGAGCTAACTATAAGGAAGTCTGAAGCTTGTGATGATGTTTTCTAAAACTTTTGATTTTAGCTCAGTTTTTTGGTTTGGTTGGGATCAGAATCAGAATCAATTTATTGTCATCACATGACATATGTAACGAAAATAAGTATAATATAATATAATGTATTCTGCTTGAAACAGAAGCTCTTCTGAAGCTGTTTTCTGAAGGTTTTTTGTCAAAAGCTGATGTTGGTTGTCCCAACTTTGGATCAGTACAATATAATATATTTTGCATATTTTGCATACATTTTCCTAACTGCTTCTGAGGTCACAGGGGGCTGCAGCCTGTTCCAGCTGACTTTTGGTGAAAGACTGGGTGCACCCACACCCAGCTTGCCAGTCTATTTAGAAAGTGTCCCGATTATTCAGCAATGGAAGCGTGTCATACATGCGCAGTACAGTAAACATAATTAGCCTAACTAACTTCCTGTTTCAAGTTAGCTTGTTATCTTATAGCACAGTGATTTAACATGGGGATCTTCGCCCTGTGATCCTTTCTCAGTTTGTCTCGTCATGCTTGGAGAACTCTAACTGATGGAAGATGGTTCATGGATTCACGGTCCATTTGATGCTTGTTGTCCTGGATAATTAACACTACCAACACAAAAAGGTTTCTGTGGTGATAAACTGAAGACTTTGCTTTATGTTTAACTGAAAGTCTGTTGCATCCAGACTGATGACTCACTGTGGCAGATAAGCTGCTGAGAAGATTGATGGCTGCAGCAATGTTTGATAAACTGCGCTGCAGGCTGGCCACTTGGTTTACTTGACGCTGTTATGGATGCATGGATGAGTAGTTTGATAGGCTGAAGCATTCAACATACAAACCAAAAGAAATTTTATTATTTATTTCACTTTCCATTGGTCAGCCTGAGGCAGTCTGGCCATTCTCCTCTGACCTCTAGCATCAACACAGCATTTTGCCGCTCACTGGATATTTTCTCTTTTTGGACTGTTCTCTGTAAACCATAGAGATAGATGTTTAGATCCCATCTGCCACTAACAACCATGTCACGTTCAAAGTAATTTAAATCCCCTTTCAGCAGGTTGTCTTCACCATGAGCTGCCGCCATGTGATTGGCTGAGCAGTTGAACTGCCAAGCATAACAAAGTTGCTGGAGAGTGTATACAAAGGATGGAATTCTACAAATCTTTTCAAGCCAGTAATAAAAAATTGGACAAACACAACTTATGAAAGCTTGAAACGGAATACTAATTATTTTTTTAAAGCACATTTTGAATTTGACGTCAACGTGCTTGTGTTAGTGGCATTAAAAATTCAAAATTTAGCTTATTTTATATTGTTCATAAAGCAACCGCATTTCTCAGTTTCAGCCTATGCTCTTTTGCACTTTTTTCAATTCAAAATTCAATGATTATGACCCAGATATAATGAAGCTGGGAAGCTCAGCCTCCTCCCGCACCCCCCCCCCCACACACACACAGAAACCTCTATCTGCACACACCTGTTTTTGCACGATCACCAGCAGCGAGCTCGCACACACACACACACACACACACACACTCAGACTTGAACACTGATGAAATGCTGCCACAATCTCTGCTGCTGGACGGAGTCCCAGCGAGCCCTGGTATCCAGCTTATGTCCGAAAGCTGCTTAGAACGCGTTGCCTGATAATAAATAACAACAACAACGGCCGGAGGTGTTACAGTGTGTTCTCTTTTCAAAGAGCACCTTAGCTGTTTGTTGTTAGATTTGTTGTTCCTCATTTTGGCTGAACAGAGGTGAATTAGCTGAGCTTTCGATCCGTTACCTTTTTATGCAAAGAGGAAATGACTGATTTATGTGGCAGCAGTAGAAGAGCATGAAGACTTTGTGGCAACACTGAGGTGCTTTACTCAGCCTTTGTTACCACCATTTCACTGATGGTGGTAACAATAAATGTAAGTCATTTGTGACAGCTTACGAATTATTAAAGTCCTTCGCTCAAATTCCTTTGGGTCCCTCGTTTATGGCCCTTCAGCATTTGTTGCACCATCTGAGATCTTTAAACATGCTTTTTTACTGCTTCCTCGCTTGCATGTTCGATTAATGCACTTTGAGTTAGGTCTGAGAAACGGGACTCGAGGGACGTTTTACAGAAGGCCTGCTTGAATTTTAAGGCCACAAATCACTGACAGCTTGCACACATTATTAAGCAGTTCACATCTGATGCCTGCTGGGCTCCCAACTACTCATGTAACACTCATTAATTCTTCATTCAGTCACACTGAAGCATCCTGAAGAGCCTGAGAGAACCGGAAAGAATTTTATCTTTCATTGCAGGTTGACTTTGGGAGACGATTTGGGACCTGGGAGTAAAATTTTGGGCTAAATATTTTTTCACACCTCTTATCAGTCAAATTCTTATAGACCAATCTAATGTGCTCGAAGCAGACGGAGGCTCAGGGCTTGACGGTCCATTACAAGGATGTAAGGGAAGGACAGCAGGATCCCTCGTCAGTCCGGCCACACCTTGGCCTCATTGTTGGCGGTGAGCCCTCTGACTCCTCCCAGGGTTAGGGCTGAGTCCACATGTTCAAACGGAGATGAAAGGCCCCTGGTAGGAAGGTTTGCCGGTGCCAATACCAACCGCCTGCCAAGTAAGCCCTGCTTAACGTGCTCTTCCAGATGTTCCCGACACTGAATATTCTGCTCTTCGGCTCTCCCTGGAGTCAAGGAGGGAGCCTCTGCTTGACCCCTTCACATCAAAGTGCGGAGGAGGACTCAAAACAACGAGCACTTCCAGTGAAGAGCGAAGGTTTTATGTGTATGTTTATATTTGTGTAAGTGTGTGTAGAGTGAGGAATCAATGATTTATGAGGATAAGAAGTGGGTTGGGCCTCCCATCCGAATAGTCATAATAGACAATGCCTATGTCCTGTGGGTATGAATCCGGAGAGCAGAGAACTGGCTGACTATGAGCTCACACCTCACCTCACATCCTTTTACTCATAATTCCATCCACACTGTACTCCACATACGGTGCGTGCAGAGGAGAGCAATTCATGGCAACATCTGCTTCACAGTAAGAAGTATTTCCATCCTTGAACAGAGGTGCTGATTACACCATGTGAGAATATCATTCAAAAAAGGTAATTCCATGAAAAGGTATCAGTTCCTCCCCAGCCTTCTCAGAACCAGCTGTTTGGTTGTTTTTTTTTTAGTAGAATAAGTTTAGTATATTTAAAGAAGGTTATGAAGAATTTTACCTTCATATTTGGCTTTATTAGATATACTCCAGTTATTGTACAAGAAAAGGAGTAAAGATGGAACTTTTTTCCAGTTTGGTTGATTTTTACATGTAGTGACTCAAAAGTAATAATCCAGAATTTAAAGATTATGTTTTACAAGTCAGGTTCTTGCTTTACTGTTTTATGTGCAAGAAGTATAACACAGAAAAATACCTGATATGCATTTCAGGCATGCTGATTCCAAATCTGTAATCAGAATTTCTCCAGCACGTCAGGTTCTTGAGTTATGCACATGTCAGTATTTAGCTAATGCATTGCTATACTGGCGCTTCTCACGCAAATGTAGAGTGTGCTAAGATTTTCTCATTTTGAAACTGAACAGGATTTAGCAATACTTAGGGTGATTTTTAGGGTGCTGAATCCAAATGTGGCCATTAAAATTCAATCAACTAAAGTTTAACTGCCAATACTGAGGCTCAACGATGCCAGAAATTTGTAATTTCTTATAGTGGCTGCTTTGATCTGTCAATAGATAAAAACAAAGTTTTAGTGCCACATCTATGTGATGGAATAGTGTTTCTGGGGCAGTCCAAAGTGATGCCAACCTTAAAGCTGGGATCTTTGATGGACCGTGAGCTTATTAGAGACAAAGACTTTCTAAGCTCAGACCCACTGAACTAAGAGCACAGGAATCATTTGTTCAGGTGGTAGAGAATTTCTTGGGCAACCACAAAGCCACAAACTATGAAGAACTGCTCATATCATTCAAACGCACGGGTTGCAGAATGTCACTTAAGATTCACTTCCTTCACTCTCATCTTGACTTCTTTCCACCCAGTTTGGGTGATGTGAGCGATGAGCATGGTGAAAGGTTCCATCAAGATATCTCTGAAAGGGAGACCAGGTACCAGGGGTGCTATAATGCAAACATGATGGGTGACTACTGCTGGTTTCTACAGCGCGAAACTCCCGTCAAGCACAAGAGCAAGTGTTTGTCACATTTTTGAACTGTTTAGGCAGACTAATTGTGGACTGTATTAGTTTGAGATTCCTCATATGATTGATTTTGGTATCTTTTTAAGATTTTTTTTTTGGCCTTATTTGATAGTTTTCCAGTGGAGATAGACAGGAAAGGGGGGAGGAGACACGCGAGAAGACACGTGGCAAATCGCGACAGGCCGGGACTCGAACCTGCGCCGGCCACACAGCCAAGCGGCATACACGGTCGCCTGCTCACGCCCTGAGTTATCCTGGCGCCCCAGGAGTCTTTGTTTCACCAGTTGTATGTTCATGGTGTACTTTTCTAATAAAATCACTGACGTTAAGTTTGGTGATTGGCATTTATTGGCATAGTTACATAATTCAAGATCCTGACTGTGCTAGAGAAATTCTGTTTCTATTTGGAATCAGAATACCCAAATTAGTAAAAATCAGTTGTTTTTCCTCAGGCAGCAGACAAAAAGGTTTTTTTGTTGACCAGTGTAATTATCAAGGCAACAGATGTTGCAACAGATCACAAAACTGGTCCTTTCAAAAGTTTACTTTATTTTACACAGTTGATCACTGGATCATTAATGTGATGCATCACCATGTCCAGTAAGTCCCATTTTAATTTTACATAAGCATTCAATACTACAATTTTTAACACAATCTTCTATAATAACATCTTTTGAAAGAGTAATTATTTTGTAATATAAAAGCAAAGTAGCTCATTTTGGCTGTAAACAACTCCATCTATCCATCCATCCATCCATCCATCCATGCATCCATCCATCCATCCACCATCCATCCATCCATCCATGCATCCATCCATCCATCCATCCATCCATCCATCCATCCATCCACCATCCATCCATGCATCCATCCATCCATCCATTCATTCCAGCTGTCCCAACTCTGACAGACTGTCTCAGGGTAACACAGAGAGACAGACAACCAGTCACACCCACAGTCACAACTATAGCTAATTTACAGTGCAGTACTGTGCAAAAGTCTTGAGCCACCCGTCATATATATTTGCTGTTAAAATGGGAAATAGGGGAAGTGGTTTATTGAAACATGTGCAACATACATGGAAATACAGTATATAAGACAAAAACAGAGTTTGTATAATTCTAACAAGCTTAAAAGTTAATATTTGGTGTGACCACCTTTTATACTTTACCATAGCCTGAACTTAGGGCCTTGTGAAATACATACCATAGGTCTTATCTGGATGTTGGCTGCCTTTTGTTCTATTCTCTGGCAAGATGTTGAGGTCGGAGCTCCATAAGACCCCTGGCTGAGATGCAGCTCCAAACAATGTCAGAAATTTAGATTTGGGTTTATCACTCCATCAGACCTGTTGCCACAGATTTTCATTCCAGTTCTTGTGTAATTTGACGTAGCTCAGCCGTTTCCTGTTTTCCTTGTGTAGGAATGGCTTCTTGACAGCCACCCTTCCACTGGGACCATTTCTGATGAGGCGTCAGTGAACAGCAGATGGATCAGCTGAAGGGCCAAATCCATCTCTCAGGTCCTGTGGCAGGTCTTTACTGGATTTTTTCCTATTTCCTAAGGACAAAAATTTCAGATACTGTTTCTCGGCTGTAGCTAGTGTTTAGGCCTGCCATTTCTTCTCCTGTCCTCCACTTGTCCAGTTTCCTCAGACTTTTTAAGGACACACTGCACACCATGCTGAGATATAACAAATTTGGGAATCAGCTTGTTGGTGCAAAAATAAAATTTTACGCCTGCCAATCTGTTATCTTTGGTATTTATTTGAAGATTCAAGTACAGAGTGGGAACAAATTGTTCCAGCATCAGGCAGTGTATGTGTGTGTGTATGAATGTGTGTGTGTGTGTGTGTGTGTGTGTGTGTGTGTGTGTGGGGGGGACTGCAGTAATAAAGTGCTTAAAGATACAATTTACAGTTGGTTCTTTGCTAAATTGTCTGTTATGTGTAGACACAAGGCTGGTGCACTCTTTGAGTTGGGGGCCTTTTTATCCTTGAATGATTCATAGGTCAGTGTTATATGGCTGAACAAACAAAAAGCATTCCTACAAAAATGGTCAGATACAACGACTGGACTGAAAATGAGTGAACAAGCAGCCAGTGTCCAAAGAAAAACTTTGGTAGCTCTTCAGAAAGTCCAGAGAACTATTTGCTCAACATCACTTTAAAAAAAAAAAATCACAAGAAAGTCCAGCTCAGTTTAAGCAAAATATAAAGAAATGAGAGGTGGCTCAAAACTTTTGCACACTGTTGTAGAATCACCAGTTACCCTAAGAAGCTTTTAGTTTGGACTGCAGGAGGAAGCCAGAGTTCCCTGAGAGAACCCACACAGGCGTGGGGACAGCGCACAAACTCCACTCAGAACCTTCTTGGTGTGACGGCTAACCACTGCACCACTATGAGCAGGAAAAAAACTACTTTTCACTAGTTGCTGAACTTTCTTAAATGCATTTCACAGCAAATCATGCTGTACGACTGTATTGTAAAAAGAATCAAATTCATTGTACATATGAAGTATACCTAAGCATGTTTCACTGTCATATAATTGATAATTGTAGTGTAGCCAAAGCTTGTGTTCATTGGTGAAGTGTAGGGATCAGTTGGCATAAAATCACAGAAAATAGAAACAAAGTAACTATGGTAGTCTGGTGCAGAATGACACATCTGAAAAGTAGCGATAGCGCAAACATCAGCAGTTAATGTGCTTCTCCTCACCACATGGCTTTTTGCCTGAATATATTGATACCATGATAAACTTTTCCAACATGAAACATTAGTTATCTTGATAACTGTCTTCTATCAACACCTTGAATTGGTAGGCTCAACATATTTGTTTAAGGAAGCAGTTTGGGAAAACTAATAAATTAGGAGTTCAGCCAAAGCACTGCAGTCATTTCATCGGCTTTTGAAATCTGAAGAGTCTGAAGTGGCACGCCTGGCTTACATGAGCACCACCCAAGGCTACGCATTTCACAGACAAGCCTCAACTCAGTAAGGAACGCCGTAACTCCCAATATCATCCACCTATTCATCCTAACAAATGATCTGGATCTGTTTCATGTTAGAGTTGCACTGCTCACACATAAAGGAAGCCGAGGAGCCTCCTTCACAGGGAAATGGATCTTGTTGTGCCACTGTAAAAAAAACGCATTATCTTCATGCTTACATAGACGTGCGTGCCGCAAAGTGTTAAGTTTGGCAAATAACGTGGGTCAGTAAATTTTATAATGCAGCAAAAAATGCCTGAAGGTGAAAGGAAAAGTTTAACGATGGTTGACAGCCATAAAGCACACGGTGTGGTTTCTGCACTTGCGTGTACAGACATCAACATGTACAGCCTGCCATTTAAATGCACGAATGAGGCAGCCTTTAAATGGAACTGAACAGAAATGGAGGAAACACCAGAATGAAACTTCACTCGTATACAGCACAGCATTTGAACAGTTTTCTGTTTTTGCCTGTGAATGTGTGCTGTGTGTTTGTGTTTGTGTGTGTGTGTGTGTGTGTGTGTGTGTGGTCCCGTAGGCACCTACTGCAGCCAGAGTTATTTTGGCTGTGTTTTTATAATGCTTTGTCTCTGGACATGAAACTTTACACTTGTGTTGTTAGGATTAATATAAAGGTCGAGTTTGAAGATGGGTGTGGTCCAACATGAAAGAGCCGAGGAAGGGGGACCGGGAGTCAGTGCTAGAGGGTCATTCCATGAAAAATGCCTCATACTTGACCCTGTCTATGGTGTGTATATATCTATATCTATCTATCTATCTATCTATATATATATATATATATATATATATATATATATATATTGTATATACTGTTTTTATATGTAATGGCATTTTTTCTAAAAACTACTAGCAACTGAGTGGTGTACAAACTGACTTCATGACCTTTTCAGCACTCTCTCTCTCGGCCTGTACAGCTCTGTAACAAACACACTCCCACAAAAACACAAAGTGACATGACACAGGGCGAGGCGGACCTTACGTCATGCCATTTGCACGCTGTGAGGTCGAGCCCGGGGCGGTTGGGTTGAGACAGCGCGATGGACGGATCACTGTGTCATCAGTTGGCCGGAGGTGCAACAAAAAGGCTTAATGCACGATTAAGTCCCGAATCAACTCTCATTATGAGTGAGCACATCAACTGTGAGTGCAGTGTGGCTCCCTTTTAGAAAATTGAACCCTGTATCAAAATCTGCCCTTTTAGCTGCCCACCGAACGCACGCTGAGGCTCAAAGACTTTCTGCTGTTTTAGTCTCTTTCTGCAGCTTTGACTTTGTCATCATTAGCTGGAGTCTGTCATCTGATACTTTATTTAAGGCTACAGCATGCAATCTTTTGACATTACCTTCTACCTCAGGTGATGTAATTTATGGTGAACTGTCTAATACGTTTAGCCTGAGGCCCCAGGTAACCACCATCTCCAAATCCTTCACAAACACTGAGTAAATCTGGTAACCTGGGTCTCCTTTGACTTTTTCAGAGGTGACACACAAGTACACACAATCGTCATTTAAGTAGAAGTACAGATACTTGTGTTAAAGAACACTCCAGTAAAAGTTGAAGCACTGATTCAAAAGTGGAAAAGTAGAAAAAGTACTCAAAATCCTTTGGTGGCATTTCTACCAAGCTAACTGAACTTTGTGTCATTTTAATATCAAAGTAAAGTAATATTAATAGAAAGGAATACAAACTTCAGTTCTAATTCTAATGAATGAGCTCAGCTTGAACATCAGTTATGTAAAACACAAGCAGAAATAAACCCAGCCCTGTTTGCTGTTGCCTACATTGTAGATGGGGACACACCTCCAATCCACGCCCGAACAGGAAGATGAGTGCAGCCAGGGGTTAAAGTGAGATTTGGCAGATAGGGGAACCCTGTCAGCTGAAGTGGTGCAGCGTGGGAAAAAGAATAACTTACAAATAAGTCACAATAATTTCTGTTGGGACTTCTGGTAGATTTTGTCAACAGCCTGCGATCAGCTGACACAACTGAATTCAACAAGATATGAGCAGATGTTACATGAGCTATCATGGCTGATCTCCCAACCCTTGACAGTATAAAGCTAGGCTATGGGTGGAATTCAGTGAGTGAATCTAATCAGCATCATCAGCATAAAATTTAAGGTCTGCTAGCCCTGAGTTAACCTGACATTGACCATGAACACCACAGAAGCTCTGCACCTTTTCTCACCCTGGGAACTACAGCTGCTGCACCTTTAGCTAACAGACATGTTCCGTGATAAACTCCACAGAAAGTGTTTGTGTGTTTACTGATATTTGTTGAGCTGTTAGAAATGTTGCAAAAAACAAAGTTAAATGTTCCTTTTATACTCACTCCTCCTCTATATATCTGCACCCTCGTCCACTTCACCTCCCCGAGCATAGTACAATAAATGATGCATAAATGATGTTTGTTGCCTCTTTCCTCTCTTAGTGAGCAATAAGCACCAATGATTGACACACCAGTAGGATTTTTTTTTTCTTTTGGGGCATCATTATTCCCTCCATTTTTAACATCAATTTAACATTTGAATGCACACAGTGAGGGGAAATAATAACGCCCCTCACATGTGTTAAACCTAAAGTAATGAGCAGGTACTACAAAGTAAGAGATATTTGTGTTAAAATGTAGGGAGTAAAAATTACAATTTAAATTACTGAATGCTTTATAGCTGGCTAGCGTGCAGTATTTTTGTAAGGCTTACCATGATGAATTAATTTGGCATGTTGCACACCAGGCTGTGGTACCATGTTCACTATTCATTCCAGGTTTAATCTCTTGATGCTCTTTAGCATCGCATGCCAAGCTCTACATTATACTATAGCTAGGGTTTGGAAAGCAGCCTTGATAGTGTGATAGCCTGTGTATCATCTGCCAACATACTGGAAAATGCAGATGGCTAAATCCACAAAGAGCAGTAAACCCAAAAGCAGCCACAGCAGCACAGCTTAGGGTGGCAGCACAGGTCAGCTGATAACGCAGCTATTTGACCCCATCAGCAATGCATCTGTAGATATGTTGGGTCCCTTGTGTGAGAATGGAAAGAGCGTGACCCAAGAAAGTGCCAAAGTCCAATTTGGGAATACACTGAATATGACTATGTTTGAGAAAAGAGTAAGGGCCTTGTAGTGGGTGTTAACAAAATATGTGCAATATTCTAACATGAAAAAGTACATCTGAAAAACTCACAAATGAGGCTAACCCAGCTTACCTAAAGAAGGTAAGAGAAGCTAACGCCAGACAAGGCAGCGCGCTGTATCCTGAGAAAGGCCAACAGAGAAAACAAAGGCAGTGCTCCCCATGGCTCCCCGGTAACTGCTGGGTAGTACACTTGCAGGCGCAAAGGAGGAGGAAGTATTGTCGTTCAATATACTCACTGAGGCTGGGATGTCTGGGATGTCTGCTGTGTCAGTCAGCCGCCCTCAAGATGTTTAGCACTTCAGTTGCACCGAAATTCAAAACATCTGGAGCTGCAAGGTCTTCAAGGGGTGAAGAGAGAATTGGGAAAGTAGAAGCTGAAAGAACTCATCTGTGACACTGACAGGATGCGTAGACGGTGCAAAAGGGAATTAATAGCATCTTTCATGGGTGTGCCAGCCTGTTTCCAATGTTTTTATATTTGCGGCTTATTTGTTTATTTACTTATTTAATAATATCCCATTTTTTTCTTCGTTTTCTAAGAATCTGAGCTCCCAGAAAATGATTACAACAAGTTAGAGAGCATGCCCTGCCTCGCCCACAACCCTCCAGCTCACACTTAAAGATGCCACGAAGCATCAAATTTCTGATTCATTCACCACTAAAGCAAAAAAACTGGTGATGATCAAATGAAGTTGTAAAACCTTGATCCTGGATTGTAGCACATGCTGGAACCAGGGCTGACAGCAGACCTGAGGAGTTAGACATGTTTTACAGGCGTCTGGGACAAGCTGGAGAATCTCGTCAAGTTGTTTGAGCCCTTTGAGTCCACTATGGTTGGTGCAAAGAGGCAGCACTGCAAAAACAATGTGTCATTATTCAGAAATGGAGCTTAGTGTATCTACCTTTTATATATTTTATTATTGTGACCGTTACTTCAACCTAATTTTATGTCCAGTATTTATTGATCAACCTGTTTTGTGATGCTCAAGGAAATTAAACTGCATGATGAAGCGTCCATAGTTATCTGCTAGTAACATGTTGCATTGGGTGGTTTATTTGGTGAGATTCACTTTTTTTCTGAGAGTCTTTAAAAGTTTTATAGTCTTTGCTGCAGCTTGTCCTCATCTTATCCTCCATCAAGTCTTTCTTCTTCTTTGACATGCATCACGGCTAAACTCCCCTGAAGTGAAATGACTCACTCATTATCTCTTACTGCATTTGCCTCTTTTTGCACTTTTAAAAATCACTTTTCTATAAACACTTTCCTCTCTTAGCTCTTACCTTACCTTACTCCAACTTTCATCAGACTCCAACCTTCTGTCTCCCTCCACAAAAACAGATTTGTGCAGAATGACATCTCTGTAACATTAAACCCATCTTCATCTTCTTGTTAATGCAGTGATGGAAAGAATTGGATTGAGCTATTCCTCTTTGCCCCTCAGCTCCATAGTCACATTGCACTCATTCTTCTTTATGATACCTATCTGTCAAGGCTACATCAAATGCCAGCTGTGGGGCCATAGAACAATATGATTAAAGATTGATGGAATGATAACCCAACCTATTTCTCTCCCCTCCTTTTTCAAGCTCAAGCTAATCATTAGAAACCCTCGGGATTTTGAAGGAGCTGCCTTTGCATCTTATGTCAAACGTGTTAAGATCTGCCTGTTTGATGGTGCAGAGAAAGATGGTTTGCTAGAGAGACGTTTGACCTTTTCACTGCCATCAGCTGAACATTCCAACTGCATTTCTGTTTGAATTGATGAATTAATTGGGGGATGCTGAAGATGTTTTATGATCCTTGGGCTGATGAAGGCTTTTGAAAACTCTGGGTTGTGTTTCAATGATTTATAGACACTGGTCCAAAAGTTAGTTTACCAGATACAAAGAGATGGCGGGGCAGCCAGCAGGGGAAAATCTGTCCTCAACTTAGACTTTAGAACATGGCATTACCCGTAGGTTCTTCAGTAAATGGCCATTTCTATTTCCATTTGTTTCCCCAATCCTCCTGATAAGACTGTTGGAAACCATAAGGTTTCTGATGATTACCATGTGAGATGCTTCCTGCATCCCTCTGGTGTCCATCTGTGAGACGCAGACTCGGGAATTTCCCTAAGTTTTTGAAAGATTTTGTATCCTTTCCCAAACACTCAATAGGAATTTAGCCTTTTTCCATGTTTGGTTTATTACAGCTTGCACTGTTGCATGTTAATAGACCAAATTACAGAATTAGCAGTCAGTCATTCACATGCAAATTATTTTGGAATCCAGAGCTTTCATCTATGCATGATGGCAGCATGAGAGTGTTTGAAAGAAAAAGGAATTTTGTTTTAATATCATAAAATCATAAAACTATGCATAAAAGACATCAAGTAATTCTTTTATTCTACTTCAAAGTACATTTAAATTTGGAGCTACTCATCTTATCGATAGAAAATGATCATAACTGATCATAACTAAACGAGGATACCACAATCTTATAATCGTATAATATATAATACCATAAAGCTTAACATCATTCTCAGTGATTCACAGGCTTCTCAGGTATAAATGTGGCGTCATCTGTCATCAGTTTGCCAGACCCTTGTGTGTTTTGGGATTTGCTCAGATTTGTTATAAACAGGTCGATACCAAGATTGAATCTGCCTGACCCTCTCTCTGGTCTTCGACTGAGAAACTGAACAAACATCAAATCTGTTTCATCAGGAATCTTGTACAAGTGATAATTCTCTGCATGTGAGGTGGGATTTATACTATTTGTTGATATTTTATTTCAGAACAGCAGTCAAAGTAGAACGAAAGCCATGTATAAACAGGGATCAATCTGACAGAGGAGCACGACCAGCATATAAATCTTCTCATTTCAGGGCCTTTGGCTTTGATGTCCAACACAAGAACGGACCTGTGTTTTTCCACCCTGCAAGTGAAACCAAAGACTTCAGCGGATTTTAGGGAGCCGCTCGAGGACTCGTTTTTGCTGATGTCTCGACTTAGAAACAGCCTTTTAAACACACACCTCTTCAGCACTCCTGGGCGGGTGAATGGATAGGCAAACGGGGGGAGATGGTTGACTTCTCTTGAAAAGAGAAGCTCGCTGCTACTTCAGAGGCAGCTGAGCTGAGACGATAGCAGTGATGCTAATGGCTCCTGTGAAGAGGCCTACAGAAGTCCAGGCAGAGGTTAATGGGCCACTTCATACCTCAGTTTCCAGGTGAGATCTCAAGCAGACATAAGCTCTGTGACATAGACAGTCCATTTTTAAAAATCTCGTTTATCTAAAATCTTCCCTTCAATTTTAGACCAGTGTGACAGACGTCAGTCTTCACCTTGCAACTTAAGCCATATGTTTTTCTTCTGCCCAAACCTGTGCAAATTTTGGAGTAATTTCTCTTCTGTACTCTCAAGGGTTTTTGGAATCCAGATCTAAAGTGATCCACTAATTGCCATTTTTGGAGTTCCAGTGACCGCGCTGAACCTTTCTCCCCAAAAAAATGAGATTTTGGCTTTCTGTTCTCTTCTCACTAGATGCTGTATCTTACTTTCCTGGAAGTCCCCTATACCATCTACATTATAAACACTGTAAACACTGTAAGGACATATCTTAGGCTACAAAAAATTGTATTAACAGTGAAGGGACACCCTTTGTGGAGTACTTAAAATCTCTACCATTTCAGTGTGTAGAATAATGTAATTGAGCCACCATGTCAATAAACTAAAAGGATAGGTAAAATATTTTTATTTTAAGCCCCCCCCTTTTTTTAATTAATTAATTAATTTTTTAAATTTAATTTAAAAAAAAATTTCATTATTATTTTTTTCTCTTTTTTTGTTCTCATGTTTGTATGGTGTTTTATATGTTTAAAAAAGAAGAGTTGGAGTTATGTATGCTATGCAAAAAGCATACAATATGAACAACTTTGTATAATCTCCTGATAAACAAATTAAAAAAACTTGTATATAATACCATCCTAATGTTAGCAAGTTAGAAAGCGCATATTCTAAAAGTATATTGAGAAGTCTGTCTATGATTGCCTATGACACAGTTATACATGTTTCTCCCAGGCTTTACTGAAAAAGACAATTTGAACATCATTTATGTAACAGCAAATGTATTCATTATGATTCACTACTGATTCAGAACATAAACTAAATGCTAAATAACTTTCAATATAATTTTTCCATGTGTGACATCAGTCCAAAGGGCTGGTCCAAAATGGCTTGACCGACTGGTACAACTGCCTATAAGCATCAAGGACAACCTGCTTTGTTTTAACAATAGTTAGCATATCTAACAGAAAACCCACCCAAGACTAAATAGTCCTGTACTCCATAGATTGATGCGTATCCGTCTAACCTCTCTGTGTTCTGTTTATTTCCTGCAGCAGATGGGTAGGGCAGACCATCAGGTCAGCTGGGGACACCTGGGCCCAGTGTTTCAAATAAAAACCCCACCCTCCCATCGACTTTTGAGAGTTCTGCATCCTTGTTCTGTGCTGCTCAACATTTCCATCGCCACACTGTTCAGCCATCCACCCGCACACCCTCAATAACGATAACACCGACTTCCACATAAGCTTTCAGTTGAAGGTGATGTGAGTGTTGTGTTGTCCTCCAGTCGGTCACAGTGTTTTGATGTACTGAAAAACTTACAGTGTTTGCCAAATTTTCAGACAAAATGGCTTAGGTCCCGGGGATAAAGGGAAAAACAAAGTCTGCATGTAATCTGAAATGACATTTTTCTTGCTGGTGTTCAGTTTCTGATGTGGATGATTTCAGTGAATTATGTGATCTCACTGTGCTGGAATAATTTAATAACTCAGCTCCTGAATGTGTGGAAAGCAAAAACAGCATCAGAGGGGGCAGCGCTCGCTCATGATTACGTGTTGACATACAAGTGCCCTTGGAGAGTTTTCCAGTCAGCAGGGTAAAACTTATCAGAGTCCAATTTAAGGAGGCAATGTAATGCTCCTCTATAATGTTTCTTTGTATTCAAGGCCACAACAGTCAGGATGTGAGACAACTGGAGAACCTCTATCATACTACTGCTCCGTTATTCTATCCACATATATTCTATGCACCACCACCTGGCCATAACTGGCCATTACATCTCCCTCCATGGCTACATTCCAGTTTCACTCATTTGTATTGTATCATCATAAGATCACTCAAATCCTTGTCAAAACATAAAAGTCTAAACTGAAAAACTTACAGAGGAAAGTATGCTTTACTTCAGCCATTTTAAATCCTTGAACCTCCATCTACTCATTAGATTCAACAAAACTGACTGAACACGACTTTTCAGACAGACATTGTTTTTTTTCCCATCTCTTATTGTGTTTTTCTTTTTCAACCTCTATGTAGACATGAGTGTAATGTTCACAGATCCAGTCGTTCAGGGGCCTTTGACGGTCTCCCTGGCCTAGTCGTTGTCATGTCATCCGATGGTGGCTGTACTGGTATGTCTCTAAGATGTGAATGGTTGCGTTGCAGCCGTCCTCCATCCAGGGTCTCCGTCTTGTATGAGTGTGGTGTAGGTGCGGCACCCACAGCTGTCCCTCTGGTACATGTGGGTTTTATCCACACCTGCTATCTAGGCTGAAGTGGTGGCAGAGTTAGAGTACAGTGTCTCTGGTTGTATGTTTGCTGCTCTTGCAGTTGCAGTGCAGCATCCTTTTCTCTGAATGTTTCGAGATTAGGCCACTGTGGTTGTAGTCGGACTGGTGACACCGGAGTGGCCAATGGAGTGGCCCTGTAGGCCAGCAGAGCTTTGTGGAAGTCTCCCTCCTTCCACACAGTCTTGACAGCCCTTTTGGCTTCCCCATTGATATGGGGATAACAGGGGCTGCTTGTCACATGTGTGAAGTCATAAACTTGTGCAAATTGAAGAATTCCTGACAGGAAAATCAAGGGCCATTGTCCATGGCTAGCACTTCTGGGCAGCCATGCCTGGCAAACATAGCTTTAAATCCGGCAAAAGTCTTTTGCAGATGTGCCTGCAGGCAGGGTGCACACTTCACTATAATGTGAGAAGTAGTCTATCATGACTAAATAGTTCCCATTCTGCCAATTGATAAGATCTATTGCAACCCACTGCGTGGTCTGCTTGGAAGGTCCGATGTGAGTAGCAGCCAGACAGATATTTACGTGCTTCACGTGCACAAATATCACATTTCTCAACCATCTGCTTTATAGCAGCCATAATGCCTGGCCACCAGACTGAATCCCTTGCTCTAGCTAGGCATTTGATGACACCTTGATGTCCCTGGTGAAGTCTCTGCAGGATGTCAGGTCTCATGTGTTCTGGTATGGTGAGTCTTTCACCTCTCATAAACAGTCCTACTTCTTCGTGCAAGACTGACCTTTCGGGCCAATAGAGCAGCAGCAGTTCATGTACATTTCTTCTGTGTTCAGGCCAGCCTTCTGCAATGTAATGACTGAGATGTTCACAAGCATCGTCAGAGGTTTGTGCATTCTTAATATGTTCCAGCTTTGTCGTGGTGGCTGGCAGTCTTTCAACAATGCTGTCCAGGTAAGCCTTGCATTCTTTTTCCTGGTCCTGCTCTGCCTCTGTGGCTGCGGCTGGATCTGAGAGAGATCTCGGTGGAAGATGATCCAGTGCTCTGGAATTCAGGTGTTTTTATGCGTGGCTTGTGATCAGTTCTTATGGTGAAGTCCAGGCCACTCAAATATTCACGCAAGCGCTCACGTGCTTAGGTGGTAGCTTAGGCCTCATTTTTCTATTTGGGCATATCTTGATTCAACTTTGGTCAGACTTCTTGAAATATAGACGACTGGCCTCAAACACCAGCTGGCTGTTATTGTGTCAAAACACCTTCCAGTCCATAAGAAGAGTCATCTGCTGACACCATAGTTTTGTGATATGGGCTTTACTGGGCTAGCACAGTCTCTGAACCCAGTTTTTTTGTTGTGCCCAGGAACGCTTTCTGTTGGGTCATTATGGAGTGGTACCTGCCAGACGCCTGATGTAGTGTCTAGCTTTGTGAAGACTCTTTCTTCTTCCAGCTTGGTCAGTGTCTCATCAACAGCTGGAAAGATGGGTTACATCTATGCAAATGCATAGTTTCCCTGAAGATTTCACTATAGGGACCATGCCCGCGCACCATTCAGTTGGTTCTTCAACACAGGCTATAACCCCCATTTTCTCCATCTTGTCTAATTCCTCTTTAACTGGCCCGGAGAGAAATGGCCACACGTCATGAGGCAGAGAGGGCATAGGGTGTTGTCTTTAAGCTTGATTTTATACTCGGCTTTCAGCTTACCTAGCCCCGTAAAGACATATGGATACATTCAATGGAAGTGTGAGTCTGCAAGATATATGCTATGGAGGTGAACTGAAGTCAACTGAAGTCTGCGGATGGCAGGGAGACCCAACAAGGGCACGGTTAGGTCTTTCACAGTGAACAAATGAACACCTCCTCCTCTATCTTTCTGTCTCCTCTCTAAATAACAGCATCAGTTTGGCCTTTGACATCCAGGGGTTGACTGACAGGGCCCAGAAGAAGTCTGCCAGGTAGTGTATAATGGCCATATTTCTCCTGTGTGTATTCTGATTCACAGATGCACCTGTGTCCACTTTAAAGTGTAGCAGACTTCCATTTATATGAAGTGTTTCTGTCTATGTAGATGATTGCGGCTGGTTAACACCTCAAAGGTATGCCGTCACTTCATTGTCCTCAAATCCAGCTTTTTGGCTGATCTGCCAACTAATGCGAAATGTCCTGTTTTTGGCATTTTCTGCATTCAGCATTTTCTGCTGGACAGTCAGTCCACGAATGGTTTGGAGTCTTGCCACACTTCCCACACTGCTTTGGCTTGGTTAAGGTTGGCTGAGGCTGAGAATGGCTTGTGCACTGAGCAGACTTTTTCCTGTAGGCCTGTCTCTTGCTTCTACGAGATACTGCATCTACTTGTTCTGGTGACGGCAGAACAGCCTATTGCTTTTTCACCTCTTCGTGCTGCCTCCCTTGAACTATGGCTGTAGCTAAATCCAAGTTTGGGTTGAGCTGCAGTTTTCAGTCAATTTGGCATCACATGCCAACAACAATCCTGTCTCAGATCATTTCTTCAAGTAAGATGCTGTATTTACAATGTTCAGCTAGCTTGTGCTCAACCATGATAAAGTTCCCAGTTGATGTGCCGACTTCCTGACATTGCTTATTAAACTGGGCTTGTTCAAAAATTACATTATGCACTCCAACAAAGTGCCAAGGCTTTTTTTTTCACCTCTTCACAGTTTAGTTTTGCATCATCCAGCTGCAGTGAGCTCAGGATATCATCAGCTTTATTGCCCATGTTGTAGATGAGAGAATTCCCCTGGTAAGCGCCAACCTTTCTTTCAGTCTGGAAGCAAGTCTGAAACTCTTAATCCATGCGGGCCACGAGCTTGGCTCAAAGTGGAATGGTCCTGGTGGTGTGATGGTAAATGTGTGATCCATGCTGTGGGCTTCTAGCTTGCCGCTAGCTCTTTGTTAGCCCTGACTCGTTCTTTCTCCAGCTCCACACATCACACTTGTCACTCTCTACACCTTATAACAGCTCAAATTTATTGTCTGCACCACTAGACTCTGTCTGTCATGGGCTGTAAACTTCTGACATTGCTTATTGCTCCTCCATGCTGCTTCTTTGTATGCGAGGGCACAACAGTCAGGATCCGAGACAACTCAAGAACCTTTATTATACTTCTGCTCCCTTAATCAATCCACATATAGTCAATGCACCACCACCTGGCCATAACAGCACTAGTTTGCAGACAAAGTTTATTACTACCACAAATGTGTCCAAACCTTTGACTGGTACTGTATGTGGAAATTTGACCCCAGCACTGAAGGCTCCCAGTGCAATATAGAATAACCTTTTAAAATTCTTCTATTAGTTCACAAAGGTCTCAATGGTTTGGCCACCCAGCACATCTCTGAGTTGCTAACTGTCTACAACCCAGTCAGACCTCTCAGGTCATCAGGTAGGGATCTTTTAAATGTTCCTAGAATTAGATCTAAGTGTGCTGAGCATGCTTTCAGTTTACTGTGGTCCTGTTCTTTGGAACAAGTTGCCTGCTGAACTGAGATCAATTACATCTGTGCATAAATTCAAAAACAGACTGAAAACCCTTTCGTTCACACAGGCCTACACGTAATAGGTGTTATTTACTGTTATTTCGCTGTTTGCACTGCCTTAAGGCATTGTAAACCTACACAGGTTTTATGTTTTAATCTTCTGAGGTTACATGCGATGAAATGTGCTATATAACTTGCCACTGACCTTTGCTTAAGTGCTCAAAACACAAAGTGAATGCAAGAATTAAACTGTCCATGCAGATGTGTGATTTCCCCTTCAAGTCAAATCAGAATGTTTCACATTCAACCTGCACTACTGTTTAAACTGTCTGTGTTGGAGGCCGGTGAAATGTGCTGTAAATTTACCTCTGCATTTCAATACTGTTCACTGTTGCTTCACTACATAAATCACTCTGATGCATCTCCTAACTGCAATGGAATTTTAATGCCTCCTGTAAATGGACCCATGTGACATAAATCATTATACCTTACTGCATCTACATGGAAACATGTGGAACCTAAACATCCCTCTTTTCAGAATTTGGTCTGTGTCACAGAATATGGGCAAAAAGACAGAAAACACATCAGTGTATGTAAATCAAAGCCTATTTCTGTACTTCCTCTGTGATCCCCACCTCCCCGCAGCCGTCCTACACCTCGGGCTGGCCAGTGTAGGCAGGTTGGTGCTTTGGCCCGTGCTTCAAAGACTCAACTTTGTTTTCAACCAAAGTCTGAAACAAAGAGTCCCAGATGCTTTTTGTGGAAGTCCAGCAGAGTTCCAGCAGATGGATCAGAATAACTAACATACTGGAAAACTAGAAAACAGACGGGTTATAGGTCCAATGTCTCAAAGCTGCTTCACTCCACTTCAGTATTGTAACTGGCACTCTCATAAACTGCAACACAAGTAAATGCTCACTGAAAATTTAGGACTACTTAACTTATTGCTTTCAGTGCCAAGCATATCATTTAGTGTCAAGTTACAGTATTGGTTGAAATTTGATTCGATGTATATGTTCATTTATGCATATGCTGTCTTTTGACACCGACATGTGATCTTTATTTATACTGTGTTTCGTCCTAAGAAAAATCTATGTGCTTTAAATGCAGGTATGGCACAATGTGTAACGAGGTGATACGCCAAAAATAAATAAATCAATTTGTTTTGATCAAAAATAAATAAATAAATACACAACTACTCAACTAAGAAAACCAGTTGAGCACCTTATGATGGGCAGCTATATCTCAGTTCTCCCTACTGTCAGCTTCCACATACAGCTGAACGCAAGCTATGCAGAACCCTTACCAGGCTCGCCCACACCTGCTTCTGATTCCTACACACATGCTGCCTCTGAGATGATCAGTGCCAGGTTGCTTTGCTCATCTTTTCACAGAAACGTCCACAACTCGTGGAAAAATGAGGGCTTTTATTTCAAAGTCCGATCCATTTTCAGGAATTCATCAGTCGATACTTCAAAGATACAGATGACTGAATCCTCCAAAGATGTTTGGATGTGGTTTGCAAATAGCAGCTCATGACTGTTATGTTTTAAAATGGATATGCTTCTCATGTTGGCTATCTAACAGAAGAAGCATATTAGAGAAGCTATTAATATGGAGGAAAGGTTCTATGTTATCAGTCATGCTGTAAAAGGCACTCTTTTTTAAACTGATGCAAAGAACACGTGTTACCAGCTAACTAAATTATTTTACAATGGATTCTGTCTAATTTCAACTCTGTCTAAATACAGACCAGTTGTGTGCAAACACATCTGTTGGAGGGATTTCTTGACCGCCTTGTATGCCCTATGTCTTTAGTCAGAACAAAAGCACCTGAAATAAAAAAAAATCCTGCGTATGTCAGTAAACCTGCAAAATACTAAAATTCATGGCATTTGAATTTGGTGCCAAATCCACACATGAAATAAAAATACATAGCAACTTTGGTTATCGCTTTCGGAATCCTAGTAAAACCCAAAAAAGTGTTCTCACTGTAAGAATTGAATCTGATGTTGAGGCATTCCGGCTGATAGATGGCAAATTGAAAACTTTATACTGTTTACAACATATTTAAAATACATAAGAATTTTAAAATACAATCAAAGGAATAATAATTTGAAGTAAGAACAAAAAAAATAAACAATCAAGTAGAAGTCTTTGAAAGTTAAAGGAACCATAAACTATTGCGATAAAAGCTGTTTCCATAATTATTGTTTAAATAATCATTTAGATTTCAACTTGGGCTTCAGATATAAGCTGGGGTCAGTTTGTGTATAGGTTTGTATGTGAGTGACCTGTCCTACAGACTAAACTTTTTTTTTTTATTGTTCCATGTGTGAATCCCGTCAGACAGGAAATAGTTGCCAGATCCATGTGGTGAGGAGTGAAAACATTACAAGCCGCGATGGCTGCATACCTCCTCTGGTGCTGACTGCCGTAACAGCTGGACACTGAGCATTAGCATCAAGTGTCATCATCTGTCTTTTTCTTTTTACGTCATTTAATATGTTAAACTTTGACCTGTCTGAGCTGATTTTTCATCTCCAGTTACATTCCTTAACAGCAGAGAGGCCTGACAACTGATTTGTGAAGTACTGCAATCTTTTTGTTCATGAGTCTGAAAGTTCAGGAGGTGAGCGGGTGTTGTTTTTTTTCATTGCTTTTTCTAGCAGTTAAAGCATAGTTTATTACTTTAAACAGTTCACTGAAATAAATAACAAAATATACAACATTCAGTTAATAGATGCATTTATTACTCCTAGGCTGGACGACTGTAATTCATTATTATCAGGCTGTCCTAAAAGCTCCCTGAAAAGCCTTCAGCTGATCCAAAATGCTGCAGCTAGAGTACTGACAGGGACTAGAAAGAGAGAGCATATTTCTCCCATATTGGCTTCTCTTCATTGGCTCCCTGTTAAATCTAGAATACGAATTTAAAATCCTTCTCCTAACATACAAGGTCTTGAATAATCAGGCCCCATCTTATCTCAAAGACCTCATAGTACCGTATCACCCCAATAGAGCACTTCGTTCTCAGACTGCTGGCTTACTTGTGGTTCCTAGGATACTTAAGAGTAGAATGGGAGGTCTTCAGCTTTCAGGCCCCTCTTCTGTGGAACCAGCTCCCAGCTTGGATTCAGGAGACAGACACCCTCTCTATTTTTAAGATTAGGCTTAAAACTTTCCTTTATGATCAAGCTTATAGTTAGGGCTGGATCAGGTGACCCTGAACCACCCCTTAGTTATGCTGCTATAGGCCTAGGCTGCTGAGGGGGTTCCCATAACGCACTGTTTCTTCTCATTCACCTTATTTACTTGTTTATACTTCACTCTGTATTTAATCATTATTATTAATTTCTGCCTCTCTTCCACAGCATGTCTTTTGTCCTGTCTCTCTCCACTCAGCCCCAACCGGTCACAGCAGATGACTGCCCCTCCCTGAGCCTGGTTCTGCTGTAGGTTTCTTCCTGTTAAAGGAATTTTAAAAGGAGTTTTTCCTTCCCACCGTCGCCAAGTGCTTGCTCATAGGGGGTTGTTTTGACTGTTGGGTTTTCTCTGTGTTATTGTAGGGTCTTTACCCACAATACAAAGCGCCTTGAAGCGACTGTTTGTTGTGATTTGGCGCTATATAAATAAATTTGAATTGAACTGAATTGAATTGAAATAGTGAGGTAGTAGCAAAATCACTATCTTTCTGAGTATTACTGGATTATTACTGATTTTACTGTAGTTGCCAACATGGAGCTAATTTTATCAACATTGATAGAGCTACGTGCATCAAATTTATGGGCTGACCATCTTTTGCATGTAAATTATCTGTAAAGAATAGTACATGTATCTTTATTTGCCAGAAATGTAAGCATTGCCATTGGGACCAGGCCTAAACCCACTCCCACCAGGACAGAATGTCAAATAATTTTTACTTTTTTTAAAAAAAAAAGAATTATTTCTGTGTCTTAAGCTAGCTAATTAATGTCATTACTGTATCATTACAATGTGCCAGTTTTTGCATGTTAAAAACCCCAGCCTTTTTCACTTATGTATTTTAACTGAATTTTCACAGTGATTAAATAATTTTTGAAGTACAGTACGCCTTTCACTTACTTAAATGCAAACAATGGCTGAAGAGCCATCTGACAATATGGTGAGACAATAGTGAGAGCTAGCTTATTCAGAGACAGAGGTTGTATGAAACTCCCTGGCAAAATGTATTGGCAATGTATTACAATGATCAAATAACAATTGACAGTAACATACAGTACCAGTGTGTCCAAACTTTTGACCGGTATTGTATGTTGGTAAATTTACAGTATAAAGCTTTATGTATGGCAACTCCCTTAAAAAGGGGAAATAGTGAAGGGAAATGAATTAAGAAACCTATATGCAGCTCTCACCTTCGCTCGTCTATTGAGTGAAAAAAGAAAGGTGCAATTCCCCCTACTGGAGCCGTAACAGATGATTATACTTAGGTATGCCATAGGTACATCGTAACTGCAAACCCCTTTGAAATCCCCCCTTCAACCTAACAATCATTCATCTTTAAATACCTTAGTGGATTGTTTAAGGGATGTTCATTTATGGCTACAGTCTAACTTTCTTAAATTAAACAAAAATAAACAGAGATTCGCCTATTTGGTCACCCTCACATATTGGATGGTTATGATAGTGCCTTAGGCCTTTTATCCTCCTTTGTGCGCCCATCTTCTAGAAACCTTGGCTTCATTTTTCATACTGCTCTGAAATTTGATAACAGATTAGCTCGGTAGTCAAGACATGTTTCTTCCATTTAAGACTTTTAAGTAAAATAAAGGGATATGTCCTGCCACCGGACCTGGAGAGAGCCATTCATGCCTTCATCACCAGTCATCTGGACTATTGCAACTCGCTTTGTGTGGGATGTGAATAGCGTCTTTCCAACTAGACAACTAGACAACTTACAACTAGTTCAAAATGCAGCAGCACGGCTGTTGACAGGCACTAAACGGCGTGATCACATTTTGCCCATTTTAGCCTCTCTACATTGGCTTCCTATTTTCTTTTGAATCCAGTTTAAAATACTATTTCTGGTTTTTAAGAGTCTAAACGGATTAGCACCTGTTTATTTAACTGAATTGTTGAGGCCCTACATCCCAATTAGAGAACTGAGGTCCTTCGATCAAAAGCTATTGACCAGATATAAATCTAATTTGAAGAGTAGAGCGGATAGAGCCTTTGCCGTGGTTGCTCCTAAACTCTGGAATGACCTTCCTCTCCACATAAGAGAAGTTCATTCGCCTACTACTTTTAAAAAACTTCTTAAAACTTATTTATTTGTATGTGCATTTCAGACTGGTTGATAGATCTTCTTGGCATTACTATTGGCATTACTATTACGGTCCTTCATTGTTCATTGTTTATTGCATTGTTTATGGTTTTATTTTGTTTTTATCTTTGTTTTATTTTCTTATGTTTTATATTATTTTATTTGCTGTTTTATTTGTTTTATGCCCTGTGAAGCACTTTGGTCAATGGCTGTTGTTTTAATGTGCTATATAAATAAATTGATTGATTGATTGTCATGTAAAAAAGAAAGTGTTCCTGGGACTGTCCTGTGAAAACTAAGTCCACTCTTGCCCTCTTAATTCTTGTAGAAATACAAAGTAGCAACATGCTGATAATCAAGTGCACCTGTTTAAATCATTGTTACCAAGCGTGACCACATGTATAAAAACAGAAGATTTGGCAGTTTGCTGGTCCCAAGTATTCAATTGTGTGTTAACACAATGTCACAATCTTCCCAGGAATGGATATCCCAGCAAATTCACACCAAGCTCAGAGAGTGCAATGTTCAGAGAAATTACCAAAAAAACAAAGTTCTACCTCAGGCTCTGCAGGCCTCAGCTAGCATGTAAAATGCTATTGATGACAGAACTAGAAAAAGACTGAACAAGTAACACTTGTTTGGAAGGATTGCCAGGAGAAAGTCTCTTTATAATGACCCATCCCATTAAGAAAGTTCCCTGAGATATAATTGACTGATTGTACAAGTGAAACACAAAATATGGTTATTCTGTAACTTTTCATGCTGCCTCACGAGCTTATCCTTTGTGACATTTATCATTTATTGCCTGTTTTTTCAGTGGGTCATTTGTGCTGTGACAATGTCAGGGGAAAGCTGTGAGTGTGTTTTCAGTTGTCATGGATTTATTTGTGGTTGAGCCCTCAGAAATTTTGCAGGTTAAACTGGGCCAGCCAAACATTTTTAAGACTGAATACCTGCTCTAAAATCTGACAGCTCACTTTGAACTGGACTGCACAAAGTGGTTCAGTGAGTGAGATTTGGGGAAAAAGGTGACTGAAGTAAACTAAGAAATTTAGCAATGCGATTTTACAGGCTGCAAATTAATCACCGTTCCACAGTTAGTGTCTGTCTTGCGGATTCAGCTTCATAAGGCTGAACATTATACTTACATTGAAAAAGGCTGAATTACCAGCCAGAATCTCAACATGCATCCTTTTATACTAGTTTCTGTCATTTTGATTCTATTTTTACAGACATTAGATGCATGATTAAATATAAAAAACACAATGTTGCACACAGTGAGAACTTTACAAGTGTAAAGCTGAGAGCGCCACACTCATTGATACCAGTGACGCACAGGGAAGAGACAAAGAGTGTGTGTGTGTGTAAGACATACCATGCCTGATTATTCATGCTGGTAAGACACTGGCTGGGCTTGAGGTCTGCAGCAGCTGCTCTTTTTGTATATGCATGTGTGTGCATGTGTGTGTGTCTCAGAAGAAAGTAATAAAGACAAACAGTTTGGCCGCGGCTGTGATGTTTAAAAATTTGCCGTACTGAACGTCTGACCTGACTCACACGCTGACTATACTCAAGTCGTCTGATTGTCACACACTTCCTGAAATGTAAAATGTGTTTGTAAGGTGTGTGTATATGTTCGTTAGCATTAATATGTCACTGCATGTTGCATTTGAAGACAATCGTGTTTGGGGATTTATGAGCTGGACTCAAAATCAAGCTGGAAAAATCAAACGTAAAGAACGAAACTAAAAGCAGAAACAGTAAACTGATTGCTTGGTTTTGCATTAAGAGGCTACTGTTGAATTTCCCAGTGATACTAAAGTGAGTGTATAAAGCACAACTCTTGGCCCTAATCAGGTATGATCACCTTTTTTTCAACATGTAGGTGTGCCGCTGTCCAATCAGTAAACTCTAGCAAAAATAAGAAAATCTTTATCTCCACAGATCTTTCCTTGGTTCTAAAGCTAAAAACTAGCTTCATACACAAAAACCCAGAGCACAATTATTTCCCAGACATCAGTGACATTGTGGTATATAAGGCATACCACAGACTATCCAAGTACAGCAGTTCAAGTCTCATATGGTGGAGTGAGGATGAAAATCAGGCCTCTTTTGTGGTAAATTGCACAGGCTATAAATTGCAGCAGCCTTGTGTGATGGTTGCAGTATCCTTAGTTTTTGTTTGTGATTTAGAGCAGCGTTCACTAAATAAAAAAACTTTTTATCAGAATTTCTTCTCCTGTTACCCCTTGCAAGTTTTATTTTATATGCAAATGATTATTGAAAGTCACCTGGACTAAAAAATTAAACCAATTCATTTTTTTTTTTTTTAAAGCTGTCCTGCATGTCAAAGTATCCTAGGACAGGACGCTGAACCCCGAGTTGCCCCCAATACATCCATTGGAGAGTGAAGAGTGTTTATCAGTGTTAGGCAAGGAGTTTAGGCATAGAATTAAAAAGCACTGTATTAGTGTGTGTGTGATTGGCTGAATGAGGCTCGTGCTCTGAGTGCTCAATAAGAGCAGCAAAGTGCTATATAAGTTCCAGTCCATTTAGATGGCCTTCTGTGTGGTACAGACCAACTAAGAAGCTCACCTTTGGTGAGTGAAATTCTTTTATTTATTTATTGTCTGTTATGTGTTTGTCAGTGTTGCATCTGTACAGTTTATAGACACAGCTTCTCAACCAAGTTTGATAGTATTAGATGATCATTTAGCACGCCACCCTAATCACTGGTACATGAATAAAAAAAAAAAACATTTTGTAGTTTGAGAACTGTGGTTTTGCCCCATTGTTAAATCTTTGTTACACAGGATAAGAACAAGGTGTTAAAATCCTGTTATCACTTTTGAAAAATTATTATTTTCAGTAATAAAATTATCATGAGAAATAATTTTCCAGACATTGCTCAGACAAGTCCTTATTTATTTGTCTTTTAATTACGCAACAGTCTTGTCTTAACAGATCTGTTTCGTGGCACAAACACAGTTTGGCATGCTTTGTGGGAACCAGCTTTTCCTTTTTCTTTCCTTACTATCCCAAAAGCAGTAATTTGGTGTCTGCTGTAGGGAATCTGGTGAAACCATGACAAACTTTCTCAAGAAATTCACCAAAACCAGATAATCACCTCTCTTACCTCGTAAGTCATCTTTCAGCTTTTAAACACGGTAACAAGCGCTTTCTGTCTCTAAAACCGCTCCTCCCGTCCACCAATTATTCTCCCTTCATAAAGGGTCTCAGACCGTAACATCAACAAGTCAAATACGAGGAGATGATCCAGAGCGTGGGAGACATACTTTAGTATTTTATCGTGGATTCTCTTTCTTGATTTAATGATTATCTTTGCACAGGCTGATGGACTGCCAACACAAATCTCAGAATTCTGTGTAATTCACTGCTGATCCCCTGGAACAGCAAGAGGAAAACATTCTTTTAGAGGAGACAGAAACACAAGCAGAACACAATGCCTGTGATGGTCTACATCTAGCTCACTCTGCTGCGATGGTAATCACTACAACAAACAAATCGAAATCTAATAGAAATATAAATAAATAGAAATTAATCTTTTTAGAAGATTTTCCAGCGATGAGGCTTGCCAACAGAAACTTGAAGCGGGAATTGCATGATCAAACCTTAATACAATATAATGTTGCCTGATTGATCTGTTTACATAATGAGGAAATGTTAATCAGTGTCTCTGGCAAGTTGAAAAAAAAAAAATTAAAATCTGAGTGGTAAGAAATGTGGAGGGTTTGCACCAGTGATGGGAAAGAAACATTCATTTCAGTGGCCTGAATATTGAACTGCTGGGTGTTGCAATATTCTTCTCTGAGGGAATTCATCATTGCTGTTATAGTCTGAATCCAGTTTGGATCAACACACTGTTAGGATTCCTCACGCAGAGATCATCCAAATGGGTGTGGCTGTGATGAATGGCTGTGGATAATAAATGGATCCTGACCACCCTCCACATCACTTACTTTACACTTTGTCTCTATCACCTCTATCAACAATACCTTTTTAGATTTATTTAGCTTCTGATTTGTTGAGCTCTTGAGCTCTTTAACTGAACTTCTTCTTAGTGTAATTTTTTTTTTACCTCTCTGAGGTATTTTGTCCTGTAGTTCTTGCAATTTTTTTAATTGAAGTAAGTTAATGTCCATGATTTGGCTGCTGTAAATTTAAAAACCTTTTTGATAAATGAAGTATTTCTTGGCTTATTTTAAACAATTTGAATCCTTAAGCAGTTTGAAAAATACCCCATAATGAACAACATCATGGTCACATTTTAAGATTTGAAGAGTCAGTGGCCACATTAGGAACTCATGTATTTATTTATTTAACTTTTTTTTTAAGTTAAAAATAAATAAATATAAAACTGCATTTCCCTAATTTTAACCAAGGGGCTTTAAATGTAAAAAAAGAAAAGAAAAAAAAAAAGATAGTTGCTTTCATTTTCCCTCTAGAGGTCACAGCAAAATGAGGCAAAATAATGGCAAAAGAAAAAAACAAGGTGAAGACATTAAAGAACCCAGAATCTGCATAAGGAGGTATCTTGGGGTGGAGTGATTGGTTTGATAAAACATGGTTTAAAATGGGACAGAAATCCTCTATAATCCAAAATGTTTTTGTACATAAACCTAACAGAACATATAAAATATAAGTGCTATATCACATTTCTATGGGTCAGAATTTAAAGGGAAGACACCAGCGACACAAATGGCAGTGCAGGTTTGACGATTAGTGTGTGTGCGTGTGGTAAAAACAAGCTTATTTCTGCACACACCGGGAGAGGCTCGAGTATACCTTGCACAATTCACCTGCCTTTTATAGCGCTGATGCATAGAAAGTCAGCCAGCCACCTTCAAGCCTGAAGGCACTGCAAAGAATAAGTTTCTCATAAATTGTGTTGGTTTGAATATTAGCTGTGCATTTAAAAGGGATTTAAACCTGTATTAGTTAATTGCTCTTTGGGAAGAGTGTTTTATTCTGTTTGGCTGTTTAGGAGTCAAGGACATGACCTCCATGTTTCCCTGTGAGGTCAGATTTGAGTTAATTGAAGTGCATACACCACATGCTTAAGATTCATTCAGATGTATTGGTCCTCTATAAACAGCCTTTTATAAATTATAGATGGAGTCAACATGGTTTTTAAATAGGTAAGTATTCAAATTAATTAATGGTGTTCCTGCATGTGGCCGCTATCATTTAGAAATGACACTTTAGAAATTCTTCTGCAAATGCTGCACACTGTAGAAAGGGTATGGTTCTTATTCAGCTTTCTGCTTTAGTGACAGTGGTATATGTTTTGGGTTTCTATCAACTTGAAATTACAGCCTGTTCCCTTAACTTGTTATATTTATTTAAGTGAAAACACGTAAGTTAATTCAATTCATTTACACAGTGCCCAATCACAACAAACAGCTGTCTCAAAGCAGTTTATATTGTAAAGACCCTGCAATAATTGCACAGTAAACCCAACAGTCAAAACGACCCCGTATGAGAAAGCACTTGGCGACCATGGGAAGGAAAAACTCCCTTTTAACAGGAAGAAACCTCTAGTAGAACCAGGCTTAGTGAGGGGCAGCCATCTGCCACAACCAGTTGTGGCTGAGAGGAGCAAGACAGGACAAAAGACATGCCGTAGAAGAGAGTCAGAGATTAATAATTACTAATGATTATATACAGAGTGGGGTATATAAGGTGGTGGGCCTACAGGAGGTAGGAGGCATCGTAGGTGTCGGGTGTAGAGTGTGTCAGGTGGTGACCAAGGGCAGAGGCCCTGGTGGACCAATCCCTGGCTATTGAGAGATACCTGCCAAATATAGTTGGACTCACCTCAACACATGGCCTGGACTCTGGAACCAGTCTCCTGAAGAGGGCCTGGAATCTTTTCCTATCTGGAGTTGCCCTTGTGACAGGCGGCAAGCTGGGGTGGGTATTCTTGTATTCCCCGGGCTTGCTGCCTGTACGTCAGAGTTTTCACCGGTAGACAAGATGGTTGCTTCCCTGCACCTTCTGGCCAGGGAACGGGTCCTGACTATTGTTTGCGCTTATGCGCCGAATGACAGTTCAGAGTACCCACCCTTTTTGGAGTAGCTGGGCGGGGTGCTCGAGGGTGCTCCATCTGGTGACTCCATCATCCTGCTGGGAGACTTCAACGCTCACGTGGGCAATGACAGTGAGACCTGGAGGAACGGACTGCCCGATCTGAACCCAAATGATGTCTTGTTATAGGATTTCTGTGCCAACCACAGTTTGTTTATAATGAACATTATGTTCGAACATAGGGATGTCCATGAATGCACGTGGCACCAGGACACCCTAGGTGCCACGTGATGATCGATTTTGTAATCGCATCACCAGATCGTATCACCGTATGTTTTGGACACTCGGGTGAAGAGAGGAGCTGAGCTGTCAACAGATCACCACCTGGTGGTGAGTTGGATCAGGTTGCGGGGGAGGAAGCTGGACAGGCCCAGTGCACCTAAATGGGTCATGAGGGTGCGCTGGGAACACCTGGCAGAAGCCCCAGTCCGCGAGATCTTCATCTCCCACCTCTGGCAGAACTTCGACAGCATTCCGAGGGAGGCTGAGAACATTGAGTCCAAATGGACCATGTTCTGCACCTCCATTGTTGAAGCTGCTGCTCAGAGCTGTGGCTGCAAGGTGGTTGGTGCCTGTTGTGGTGGTAATCGCTGAACTAGATGGTGGTCACCGGAGGTGAAGGGAGCCATCAAGCTGAAGAAGGAGTCTTATCGGGCTTGGTTAGCCTGTGGGACTCTGGAGGCAGCTGACAGGTACCAACAGGCCAAGCAGAATGCCGCTCGGGCGGTGGCTGAAGCAAAAATTCAGGTGTTAGAGGAGTCTGGTGAGGCCATGGAAAAAGACTTTCGAATGGCATCGAAGTGATTCTGGCAAACCATCAGGTGGCTCAAGAGGGGAAAGCGGTGCTCTAATCACAAGTACCTGGATTGACACAATGTTTCTAAAATTTGTGGTGCCGAGCGCAAGAACGTTAGTTTTATCTGAATTTAGAAGCAGGAAATTAGAGGTCATCCAGGCCTGACCAATTAACCTAACCCCAGTAACTGCATGTCTTTGGACTGTGGGAGGAAACCCATGCAAACACAGGGAGAACATGCAAACTCCACAGCGGGAGGCCCAGGCCAAGGTGGAATCGAACCCAGATGTCATTGTAGCTTTGAGGCAGCAGTGCTAACAACCGTGCCACCGTGATGCCCTTGCTGCTCTCCTTCTTTCACAAATAACCCCTGACATTCGTCTTCACCCACTCCACCCTGCCTGTGCTTTCTTTACTTCTTCACTTCTCTTGTGCACTTTGTTTCTTTCCATAGTCCACCAGTGAGGACACCAAAACGTCTGGCACCAGACCTCTCCCTCAGGTTTTTCTGCATGTCTGAGATGGGTTTGTTAAACCTTATATGCAGGCCGAAGTCTTCAGGCGAAGTGAACCCATCCATTGTCTGGTTGACCAGTTGACTGGTGTGTTCAAGCCACTGTGACCACTGTAGGCAGTGTAACAAATAACCAGAGATGGACTCTGCTTTCTTAGCACTACCTTCCCGGGTCGTACTGTTAGAAAACTCTGTAGCTGTTGGGTGGTGTCCAAAATCTATTAAAGGGAGTTAATCCCTACAGACATCACTGATATGATCTCAGTGATAGCAAAACCAGAAGGAAAAGGAGGAGGGACTCCTTTATTAGGACATGCTTTTTTTTTTTCCCTAAGTGTGAAACCCTGAAATTGGTCTGGCTGCTATTTTTGTGTTAAGAAAATGCCGCCTGTACTTCTTGACATAGTTGAGATGAAGATGAGTCCTAAAAATCATCCTGAAAACAGATGTGATGAAGTGTCGGTTGTTCAAACTCTTAGAATGACTCACGCCCTCTCACTGCTGATCCTCAGCCTGTCCTATAGCTTTTGCACATGTGCTCAAATTATGTCATGATTAGTGGTATAGTCAGGTGTTTATTACACTTATTATAATGTTCTTTAATCAAAGACTGTTTACAAACATCTCAGAGAGGAGACAGCAGCATTTGAACAGAGACTCAAACCAGCAACTTGAAGGTCACTAGTTGGTTCTCTAGCCTCCAGTTTTCTCCTCACTCAAGGAGCCCACCAGTTTTTGCTAGCAGCCCAACCAAATTTTACTTTTCCCTGGTCGTCCCTCAGCCTGGGACACTTGGACATGTTTTAATAAATAGTGAAACATTCCCCAAAAACTAAACTTTCTGGCAGCATCCATTTGTCAACAGCTGTTATTACTAGGCAACAGGAGCACCTTTTGGTGACACAGCACATTGCAATAGTGTTTCCATGTAGGCAGGGCATGTTTCAAACTTCAGAAGAAACTCTGACCAGCTGCCTGTTTCAGCACACTCCAAACTGCTAATCACAACAGACAAACTCAGCTAAGTTGCAGCATCCTACAAAGAGGAACTCGGTTATCTGAGTGGAATGCAGGAGGAAGAAGGAAATTGAAAATGAAAAGAAGAAACCGTTGGAAGTCCAGAATGCACTAAATGGGAAGAAGATGAGAAAATAGCCGGCAAAAAATGGAAAGTGAACATGCAGAGCAATTGCTGGAAGTGCAGAGGGTGCTGAAAGAGGAGAAAAGTGGAACACGGGAGACATTCTCAACATTTTCAACAATTAATTGAAAATGCAGAAAGCAATCAAAGAGAAGACGTGAAGTGATAGACAAAAATGGCACAGATGGAGAAAGAGTGTTTAAAAGTTCTCAATAAGATGGAAAGGAAAGTGAAAGAGGTAAAGAAGCAGCTACAAAAGAGAAGAAGATGGTGAAAGAGCAGGAGAAGAAATTCCAGAAAAAGAGCTGCATCAGGAGCTGCTTCCAAAAGAAAAAATGTCCCAGCCATGAAACAGCCAAAGAGACTGATGGTTCAGCTCAGGCTGAGCAGATTCCTCTTCCATCCCCGTCTCTACTTTTCCTTCATCTTCTCTAGCTTCAACCCTCTACCTTTAATCCAATTCCTCTTTCTCCCTCCTTTCCTCCTCTCTTTTTCTATCTTCCCCTCCACCCTTCTGTCCCCATCCTACTACTCCTCTTTCCGCCTAACTCCAGTCCCCCTCTCAACTTTTCCTCAATTTCTGGTCTACCTCCTACTTCATCAACCTCACCCTTTTCTCTCCACCCTATCTCTATTCCTCTTGTATCCTTCTTTCACCCTCATTCACCTCCCCTCTGAAGTTTATTATCTCTGTTTTTACAAGAGTAATATTATGGGATAAAAGTTGTTAAGATCTTTTATTATAACCTTGATAAAATTATGTGCTTGCAGTGAATACATTTCATCTTCCTCTGTTGATCTCAAAATGTGGCAATGTGTGCACACATAAAATGATCTTATTAGCACAAATACAATTTTTTTTAAAATTGCGCCCATTATGATAAAAGTTCTAAAATTTGTATTTTTGTCATTCATACTCTTAATTTTATAAACCAAGCAGCCTCTAACTGTCCCTGTATGATCAAGTTCTATAACTGATAAGAAGTCATTTATGCATACAACCCTGTCCCTTACACCATTATCACCTGCTTTAAATCTAAAAAATAATCTTCTGTGGCCTGTTCACAGCTATGACAGCTGTGTCTACATTTGAATATGAAAGTAAATTAATTAAAAAAAGCCCCTGAGAAAAAAAAGAATTATTCTTCCTTTTAAGACCTATATCTTGTTCCGTGCATAAAATAAAGCTGTTAATGGAGAATCAACCTCAAAAGGCAAATATCAGATCAAAATAAATCAATAAAAACACAAAGATTGAATCATTAATCCGTCTCTCAGACCCCATTTATACAAGACTGCTCAAAGAAGTCCTACCAATAATAAATAATTCAATCTTAAATGTGATCTATCTGTCTTCATTAATAGGCTATATGCCATAGGCAAAGCAAAACATTGGATACATTTCCATTGTTATGCAGATGATACTCAGCTTTATCTATCCATGAAGCCAGATGACACACATCAATTAGTTAAACTGTCAGGAATGTCTTAAAGACATAAAGGCCTGGATGACTTCTAATTTCCTGCTTCTAAATTCAGATAAAACTGAAGTTCTTGTGCTTGGCCCCACAAATCTTAGAAACATGGCGTCAAACCAGATACTTACTCTGGATGGCATTACTTTGGCCTCCAGTAACACTGTGAGAAATCTTGGAGTCATTTTTGACCAGGATACGTCCTTCAATGCACATATTAAACAAATATGTAGGACCGCTTTTTTGCATTTGTGTAATATTTCTAAAATTAGAAACATCCTTTCTCAGACTGATGCTGAAAAGTTAATTCATGCATTTATTACTTCTAGGCTGGACTACTGTAATTCATCATTATCAGGCTGTCCTAAAAGCTCCCTGAAAAGCCTTCAGCTGATCCAAAATGCTGCAGCTAGAGTACTGACAGGGACTAGAAAGAGAGAGCATATTTCTCCTATATTGGCTTCTCTTCATTGGCTCCCTGTTAAATCTAGAATAGAATTTAAAATCCTTCTCCTCACATACAAGGTCTTGAATAATCAGGCCCCATCTTATTTAAAGACCTCATAGTACCGTATCACCCCAATAGAGCACTTCGTTCTCAGACTGCTGGCTTACTTGTGGTTCCTAGGATACTTAAAAGTAGAATGGGAGGCAGAGCCTTCAGCTTTCAGGCCCCTCTTCTGTGGAACCAGCTCCCAGCTTGGATTCGGGAGACAGACACCCTCTCTATTTTCAAGATTAGGCTTAAAACTTTCCTTTTATGATCAATGCTTACAGTTAGGGCTGGATCAGGTGACCCTGAACCATCCCTTAGTTACACTTTAATGGGCCTAGGTTTGATTTTTGCAGTGGTTTATAATGGACTAACTACATACAGTTCAAGCATTTCACATTTATTATTGCAGCCATGATAACACAGGTGTTTGGAGGACTCACCTAATGAAAAATAAATAAACCAAACTCATGATTTTTGCTTGGCGATTCCACCAAGAAAATGAGAAGTATGTGTAAGTCTAGGAGAGAAAACTGTTGTCAGTGGGCCATGAAGAAGTTTAGAAATTCACCAGTCACATATTTCTGTCAGCATCTGTAGACCGCAATGTCAACAAGTGAAGCATGTGTGGGAGATGCAGCATATTTTCACATTTGAATGGAGGCTGCATTAATCTGTTGATCATGCTCGAGAAAACTAGCCAACACAAACTGCTGCATCCAATGGATTCTAGCACTGACTCAAATCAAAACCACTTTTTCTGTTTGGTTCCTGATCCTTAATGAAAGAGTAGGATGACTTTGTGTAACAAAGAGTCATGAATGATTAATAGTCTGAGGTGTGCGTCTTTGTTCCTACTTTGAACATTACTGTCAGCGAGCTAAAGCCTCTTCCCTGCCTAAACACGCCGCCTGCACTGTGCTTACCTGTGCTTGTCTGGGCAAACAGCAGCAGAGCACACTGAGACCGAGAGTGTTTCACTGCTGGGTGAAATACTTTGGCGCTGAATAAACATCTTTTACACATAGCCTCAGGGCCCATGCGCTTTTTGAGTGACTCAACAGAGAACCTGCATGAGTGGGCGATTTGGCTCCTTCTCTCTTTCTTTGATGGAAATGAGATGCTACTGGTGGCACACCCCTATCTTAAGATTTCACTTGCAACTTCCTGCAAGGGGAAGAGCACTTCTTTAAATGGCTTGACCTTTTTTTGCTTCACATTAGTGCCATTCCTAACAGGTTATCTTTCTTAAACGATGAACATTACACAGGAATTATATAGACATCTATAGTATTGGAAGCATGCGAAACAAACAGCATTTCCCCTTTTTCAAGATGTTACAATATAAAAAAGATTATCTGATAGTGAGGATAAATGGGGGGAAAAAGGTCTTTACTAAGATTTACAAAATGTCCACAACAGTGTGCAAGTGGGTGTCGTGTCCTACATTCTGCATGCTCTACCTTGGTAGATTCCTCACCTAAACCAGAGAATACACCTGAAGTGGACCATCTCCAGTTTTGTGTTCCAACATCGCCTGAAACTGATAAATGGACTGGTTCTTATAAATCGCGTTGCTACTCTACTTCACACATACATTCATCCAAGCACGTCCGCATCTAAATGCTTTCCAGCTGACAGTTGCACACACATTCTCACGCCATTGTACGCATCTTGGGGGTTCAGTGTCTTGCCCATGGATACTTTGGCATGGAGGCTGGAGCAGCCAAGGATCGAACCACCAGACTTCTGATTAGTAGATAACCTGTGCTTGCTCCAGTCAAAGCAGCAATCAAGATCTGCAGATAGCTGAATCACAGATGACTGTCACAGCTGAGTAGCCAACTGCCATGACCCCACAGTTCAGGTAGTTTGTGCCAGAGGTATTCTCTCAGATGGCTTAAGGCATCACAGCAGAACTCGACGCTGACAGTCTGATCCCGGTGGACAAATTCATTGTGCACAACACCATGAATAACCTGACCTGGCACGGCCTTTTCAGTCTCAGAGTAGGCAACCTCTTCCCCTGTGAAGATGACCCAAACTCTCCTTACTCTTGTGACAGCTGGGACCATCACGGACTAGTTGCTGGAGATCTTCACAGATTCTGATACGGGGCTGTTTCTTCTCCGCGGTGAAATTAGCAAATGCACATCTGATCCAGTCCTGATATTAATACGTTAGTCTCTGAACTTTTTGATTTCATATTGCACATTTGAAGGTGTGATGTGCAAAATTTGAAATGTTAATAAATTAAATTAATTGTGCTAGCCTGCTGTATTTTCTATCAAAACAGATGAAAATGTGGTAGTGATGGATAGCAGCCCATGTCACATACATGCTGTAGTCAGCTCCATTGCACTGTCATTGGCATTGGCTTTACTGAAAAGACAGACAAAGAGTAGACCTCACTTGATAATTAGTCTTTTTTACTTTACTGATAATGCTAGTGAACTTAGATAAAGTCTTTTTTCATTACAGTTCTTTTTACGTTGCCAGGACAGCGCCCCCTTTCCGACTGTTAAGCAATCGAGCAGATTTCCCATAATCTTTGAACCCTGATAAAAGATTTGTGGTATGGAGCCCAGAAAAGGCTTTGTTGTTTAATCACACTTCCCTTTACTTTAATCATACTCAAATTTCATGGTGATATATTGCAGCTGAAATGTTAAATGCTACACTTGCATTGCCACCATTGTCTCTGTCTCCTTGTTATTCAGTACTGAGCAGAAGTTCCCAGAGGAAGTGAATTGTTTCGGAGGATAAAGTCAGTCCAATATGTGGTTTAGAGAAGAAAGTTCCCACCTTTGTGCCTTTGGGATTCACAGACCTCACTCTGCCTTGGCTTCTCTGTAATGGGCTCTAACACTCTTGTTCTCACATGTTCTCTTCGACTTGGCTCAGAAAATGAATGGGCACTTCCTTCAACATAAAATTTCTCCAGCAGTTTGTTTGGTAATCATCACCTCTCAGCTTCTGATGATTTGCTGTGTGGCATATTTGAAAACCGCGTACTACATCATTTGTTCAGACTGTCAGCTTTAAATCCAGTCATGACGGGGAGCAGGCACAGAGAGAGAGGAAGTGGACACTAGACGTGACTGTGTTTGTAGGTCTGTGTGTGTCATTTTAGAAAGCCTGTGTGCAACATGAGCCAAAAAATATTATGACCACTCACAGATGACCTCAATAACATTGATTATCTCATAATAACAGTGTTCTGAGATGTATTAAATCTTCGATATAAGTGAAACAACTGAGTCAGAGCAACTCTGTCAGTACAAGTGAGCACCTAGAAACACTGATTAATGAGTAAAAGTCTAATATTTGGTGGTGCTAACTCACAACTTACACAACTTAAAGGATCTGGTAGAAATGCTGTTGATGTCAGAGGTCATGTAAAATGCAGGCCTTGGCAGGTTGGAGCTGTTTTGGCAATGCACGAAGAGCCAACAGTATGTTAGGCTGCTTTAGCTCATTGGTGCAAAAGTGTAAGTGTTGATGTGGACATTGTTCTTATGCCATCCACAGTCGTATCTGCTTGGAAAGGCCCTACATGTCTGCACACACAGCTATGCCTCTCTTTGCACTTCCTGCTTTGTGATGAGTGAAAAATGAGAAATTTAAAGAAAGTAAAAATTATTTTAACAGTGGGATAAATAGGTACCCAAAGTAGAAGCACACCATTTTAGTATGTTTGGAGAGATGGGACAGTTTCTGCGTGTAAATACATTTTGTCCAGCCATTAATTTTTCATGAGACTGTTTTAAGTAGTTTTTTAGGGATTAGATTCAAATTAGCTCAAGTATAGGCATGGAGTAAGGAGTTAGGTAATGCATTACACAAGTACTGAACAGTGTGTAAACAGAGTAATCTCAAGGTGAACTGGAGACATTTAGTCATGATAAGTGTGTGTGTTTAGTGGCCTGTAAATAGTAAAGATTTAGATTTAAAGTTAATGCTTGCTTTGCTTCACTGACTATCCATTATGGAGCCACTAAAGCTTTTTTTGCATCCACATAAAATGGTGACCCAACACCAGAGTTTACAAAGAATGTGGTTTATTCCAATCAATAAGGGCAAAATCTAAAGGATTACATGCAACAGAATAAGAAGCCACGAGGGCATGATGCACCCCAGTTGCAAAAGAGTGGTGACCATGCAAGCCTCTGCAGGTATGCCTTTTATACACACCTTGTCAGATGTGGATAAATAAGACAGCAAATCATATGCACCACCCAAAGAATCCTCTACTGTGACTGCAAGGCCAGTAGGGGTTGCAGAGGTGTAACACATCTTCCATCAAATACAAAGCTCCTCTGAAATCTCATTGTGATTTTGACCTTTTAGTCCTGGAAAATAAAATTAGAGGGGGGGGGGGGTCATAATTTAAGAACAGACTTAAGTGAATCAGAATCAAACTTATGATAAGGTGAGGTTGAACATAAATAAAATCCTACTCATTAAAGGTTTTTTCCCAACACTGTAGACCAGTACCGGACACATGGGAACTATGAAAAGACACATATTGAGTTACAAAGTCAGTACAAAAAACAAAAGTGTAAACAAACCAAAACATATTTATTATTTTAGATTCCTCAGAGTAAGGCACTGTTTGCCTTGATGACAGCTTTGCACAGTGTTGGCTTTCTCAGCCGGCTGCATGAGATCATCACCTGGAATGCTTTATGAGTTCCCACATATACCAAGCACTTGCTGGCAGCCTTTCCAACATGCTGCGGTCCAACTCATCCCAAACCATCTCTGCTGGATTTAGGCCAAGTGATTGCAGAGGCCAGGTCATCTGATGTAGCACTCCATCACACTGTTTCATGGTCTCGCAGTCCTTACCGAGCACGGACGTGTGTTCAGGCTCACTGTCCTGCTGAAAAACAAATGGTGGGTCCGCTAAACTTAAACCAGATATAATTGTGTGTCACTGCAGGATGTTGCGGTAGCCATGTTGGTTACATTTTGCCTTGAATTCTGAATAAATGTCCAACAGCGTCACCAGCAAAGCTCCCCCACACCCTCACACCTCTTCCTCCATGCCTCACAGTGAGAGCCACATATGCAGATACCACCCGTCAAGCTTCTGTCTATGCTTTGCTTTTTTCTTACCACATGATTCCATATGTTATTTCATAATTTTAGTCATTAGCTTTGTTTCATGTTGCAAGGAATAATAAAAATAATGAATAACTTTTGAACTTTTAGTGGGTGTGTGTGGAGGTTGAAGCTCCAGCAACACTTGCCTTCAGATTCGCCGCAGCCTTCATCAGGGTCATCAAGATCATCAGGGACGACCCCGGTGAAGGCTGGAGGCTGAATTGTGTTGGTCAAGCAGAGCGAGAGAACTGTATGCTGGAGGGTCAAACATTACTAACTTATTTAGTTAAAACAAAGAAAAAGCATGAGGTGATAAAGTCTATATTATCAAATGTGTATGAGTGAACCGTATCACGTTGGAAATGGTGAGCTGCACAAACCAAAGACATATGCTGAAGAAGACTTCTCAAAGGTCCGAGGGACCCTGGGCCCAGGTGTCTTCAACTGACCTGATGGTCCTTTCCACCACAGTAGTATTAAGGAGACTGTGAAGGTTGAAACCTCATAATGAAAAAGCTCCTTCACCTACATTCACTGTGGACAGCATGTGACAGCTTGAACACTCAGGTAGAAATTAAGAAAAAAGAACAAGCCCTTTATTCAAAGTCCAAAAAAGAGACTTCTTTTTCTATGCATGTTTGCAAGGGGTGGAGGCAGCTATCAACCCTACAGCTACACACACACACACACACACACACACACCTAGCCTGCTTATGGCAGAGAGCACTAGTATGTCAGAGGTGTGCTTACCCTTCATGAGCATCACCTCTGGCAGTGCTTGGTACCACATAAATGAATGAATAAATCAAGTCAACATGTCTATCTCTATTACTGTCACGGGCATATCTGAATTGAGACATATCAACACAAAAATTGCCACTGTCTGAAGAGGGTGATAGTTCTCACTCTTAAGATGCAGGAACTCTGACTGTTGAAATTCCAACTGCTGGTTAGTTTTTATTTCACAGCAGCAACAACGCTCCCCTGGAGATGAACAGAAAATCATTTTTGGAATGTTTTATTAATCTATTTTTTAAATTTACACTTAAATTCTGTCAAAAGCTTCCAACAGGTCCAGACTGTGTGTGCGTGGCAGGCCGATGACTGGCTCTCAACGCTAGACGTTCAAAATTTCCACGCACACATGCGCGCTTCATGTCTACACAACATGTAGACATGACGTCCGACACATGTATCAGCTTCACCAGTTTTTGCCTTGCATGCAGATATGCGTGTACACACCTCACTGTCATTAAAGAGCCCTCTCACACTCACACACGCCCTTTCCTCCCTCTCATTATCAATGCTCTCTGGCACCAAAGACTTATGAGAAGACCAAAGCAAAGCACCCTCATTACTATCTGAAGCTAATACAGTAACTACCATGTGTGTCCTCTTTGTTTCTTTAAGTCTTTGTCCTCAGCAGAGTTTAACCTCATATTTTCTTTTATGCATTAGTTGTCATTCTTGTATTTTTGATGGTCTGGATGGTAATAATCATGCTTTGTATCGGCATGCCAGATACCAAGTTTGTTTTCCAGAATCATCTAAATAACATCATTTGGAAAGATGACAACACAGAAAAGAAGGTTAAAATCTCCAAATCCATAAAGCAGTCAGACTATATTATTGTCTCCACCCTTCCAGGAAAATGATTTTGCTTTAAGTACTGCACTTATAGTAAGTAATGTTTAAGGCTCACGGACTTTAGTATCAATTTGGAAAATGACCTTTCCATTTCCTATCCGAGTGAGAAAATTACACCCAAGCACGCATTTTGCAATTCACTATTTTGGTTGTAACTTTCCATCATCACCCTACTCATGTGCATGGGAGTCCAGGGATTAGACTGCTGTTAAACTGGAGAGATGACAGTTTTATGGGAAATGGTAAAGCTCAGATGTGCTTGTCAGCAGCACTCCAGTACCCTGTAATACTAAACAAAAAAGCAGGTCTGTTTAACTCAGGAGGACTTAAATTTAATGGGTGCAGACTCCAAAAAATATGAGAACATCAGCGCTCACAGTTATGATTCAGTTGCATTTATTTCAGTTTACAGAGTGCCATTGAGCGGTTGCCTCAAGAAGCTTTATATTGCAAGGTAAAGACCCCTAATATTAGAGAGAGAAACCCAACAATCAGACACTCTCCTGTGAGCAGCACTTGGTGACACTGGGAAGCAAGAATTCCCTGTTAACAGCAAGAGACCTCCAGGAGAACCAGGCTCAGGTGAGCCTGCAGCAGAAAGAAAGCCACAGTCTGTTTCTTTCCGCTGCTAATATTAAAAGCACGACATACGCAACTGTGAGTGCTGATGTTCTTATTAACAGCCAACATGCTAAGGTGCTAAATCGGCATTAGGACAAATATTTAATCAGAGCTGCCATAGGGCAAGGGTCAGGGTACACCCTGTACAGGTCGCCGGCCTGTCGGAGGGCTAACACAGAGACACAGACAACCATTCACACTCACACCTATGGACAATTTAGGAATTTAGGAGGAAACCGGAGTACTGGGAGAAAACCCATGCAGACACGGGGAGAACATTCAAACTCCACACAGAAAGGCAAAGATGGAACAGAACCCAGGACCTTCTCGCTGTGAGGCAGCAGTGCCAACTACTACACCACCCTGCTGCCCCTTTCATAATTATGATTGGCAAATACCAAAAACCGATAGCCTACACTTCAATCGTCGGTTCTGACGCTGCAGGTTTTAGTCACATGCTTTTTTAAAAGTTATTTTTGGAACATCACAAAACTTTTGTAACAATGTTTTTGAGTGTCAAGCTGATGTCAAAGGTCTGTTTATACATGCAATTTAAGATGCTTTATAACTAATTATCAGATATAATTATTGCTCTAGACCTTGAGCATAAGCACTGGTGAAACATTTTAATTGTTTTTGTGTGGAGAGAAGAAAGCATCCATTTTAGAAAATCGCCCTGAGGCTTTTTTTTTTTTTTTGCTGTTAGAAACAGGCTGAATGTTGTGTTCAGGCATGTAATTCTACTTCCTCAGCCAGCAAGAAACCAATAGACCCCTGGAATGAGCTGACATGGAACGAAGGTGAGCTAATACAGGCTGACAACCAGCTCCTTGAGAGTTTACATAACAACCCAAGGAATTTACAGGAAAACGAAAAGTAAAAAAGAAATGAAAAACTCCTTCATCAAAACATGAAGTTTATCAGTAGTTGCTTGTGTTAAAATTCACAGGGGTGCATGAGTGTGTGTGTGTTTTTTAATGCTGTTATTCTTTGGGATGACTGTGGAGTCTTTTCATGTAACTTTTAACAATTTTATAAGCACTCTCCCCACAATTTGTGCTGCAGTAGAAATGGAGCAAGTTTTATGGATATTGACAGAGCCGAGTTACATTTGGGTTTTGTTTAAAAGTCCATCCATCTCTTTTCTACCTCTTATCCAATTTGGGGTCGTGGGGGTGTGCTAGAGCCTATCCCAGGCATCATAGAGCAAAAGGCAGAGTATATCCTGGACAGGTCGCTAGGCTGTCGCAGAGCTAACACAGAGAGATCATTCACACTCACATTCACACCTATGAATCAATGAACGTAACCCATGCTTGCCTTTGAACTCCGGAAGGAAGCTGCAGCACCCAGAAGAGAACCCGTGCAGAAGAGAACATGCACTCCACAAAGAAAGGCCCCAGCATTAGTGCTAAACCACAGCATGACCATCCTGCCTGCTTACAAAGTATTTATTAAAAACTACCCCCAATTACCATATTTTGAGGTGAGGGCGGAATGCTATGTTATCAGCTAAGGCCAGAATTAGACTTCTGCATCGGGTCTTTGCGGGGCTTACGACATGCATAACCGGAAATCACCTCTGAACCCTACGCGGTCATCACAATCCCTGCGGGCTGCATCGACCTAGCAAGCTTGGTTGGGAGAATTAATAAATTGTGCAGTCGCAATGAGCAAACGGATGTATCTGCTAGTCAGGTAGCAGAATTAGATAACAAAAACAAAAATTTCACTTGCCAAAGCAGAAGTTCAAACTTCTTGGATTTGTTGTACCATACAGCAGGCCACAGTATATGTCAAAAAATGCTAAATGCTGCTTACCTCGTCATTTTAATATAGGCATCTATAGGGGTGGACTCAACTGTTGAACATAGAATAGTGTAAAAAATGGACATAGCTACCATGATGTCACCCATGAGTTAATGAAGTCAGCCTAGAGATAAGCATTTTCAGCTGTCACCATCTTGACTGCAAAAACCAGATGTGATGAGGAGGGGTGGGTCTGACTGTCACGTCTGGACTGGACAGGAAGTCTTCAATCTGCAGTCACAGCTATTGCTGTCATGGTCTGTTGGTTGCTGGCTTCCCTGTCACCTGGGATCAGGAGGTTGAATTGGATCCCCACCCTTCTAGGTGGAGTCTGGAGTCTTCCACTAGCTGAGCACCTGTGTTACATCAAGCCTCGTCAGCTGTGGTATTTCAGGACCAGCTCCACCATCCAGCCTCTGCCAGATTATCTGCCTCCTTAGAGTGGTAATGAGGTTTAGCTCTGCATGCCTCCAGTGCAGTTGTATATATGTGCTAACGTTTTGTTTTTTGTCCTCTTAGTCTGCATCTTTCCACCTGTTGCAAAGAAGGGGACTGCCTGCTCACCCTCCGCGGCACATTCTTCAAGCTCTGGGACTTGGCAATTAATCCGGACATCTTCTCTTCCCTATTCCTGCCCCTCGGAATCAGTCTCTTAGAACCCAAGTAATTCACCTGGACTTGCAGTTCTGATTAACCCTTACTTTTGAATTAGGAACCCCTGAGCTCTTTTGTTACACAGAAATAAATGTTTAAGCAAAGATTATTTTTGTCTTGGTGTCTTGGTTGGGATCTGCATTTGAGTTCACCATCTTAGTTTCAACCACTCTATGACAATTGCGATCTGGTGGCCACTAAGAGGAATGAAGATTTAAGCCACTTCCGCACTAGCTTTATGTTTCTGACCTGGAAGCTACATTATTTTCAGGATGGTTAGCGTTACCATTGCAGTTAACCTGTTAAGATGCGATGTGCTGTCTCAATCATATGCTTACATTAGTATCAGACCAACAGGATGCACAAACAACACAATTCTTCTCCTAATATAAGCATGTTAGCATTTACCTGAATATATCGCTATATTATTATTTGCTGGATTTATTAGAAGATATTGTGTTCCAAGATTTATTACTATGAAATTGCTTTAATTCTGCTTATTAGAACAACTATAAACTGCTACATGACTGGAAAAAAATTAATTTAAATTGGCTGTTTTTTGTTTGTTTTTTTTTTACCTTTTTATCAGACGAAGTAGCTCAAGTTGTGAAAATACACAAAATCAGTTACATTGATACAGTGATTGCGTGACTCAGTTTATTTTTAAAGCTGGTTCTTAGTAATAGGGAAGTGAAATATATTTGCTTGACAAAAAAAATGCCATCATAAAACCCTCCATAGAACCCTAGGGTTAAATGTCTTGAGATCAAATCACAATTGTGTCTGCATTTTTTTTTCTCCTCATTCTTTTTATCGGGAAACCTTTTTATTTGTTCTAATCTATAAAGAGCTAGTAGAAAATGATTCCTGGAACACACTTTCTCTCGCTAGAAAGGACAACATTTAGGCAGTGTTAAACACATACCTTGAATTTGTCAACTGTGATAAGACAGCGAGAAAGACCGCCAGCTGACATTTATTCAGCATCAAAGTGTTAGTTGGGTAAGGATTTTACAAAGCATCAGTGAGAGAAAATGAATGGGAAATTCTGAACCAGAGCCCTTAAAAAATGTGAGGTCACTGTTGAGCTTTATTCAGGAAAGCAGCCTTTTTCTTTTCTTGTCGCACAAATGCATTTACACTTTTGTACAATTGTATTTTGGCATTCAGTTCTAATCTTTAGCTGAGGTCATGAAGATTAAAGTTCTGCTAAAAACTGAATCAAAAGTGCAACTATAAAGAACTTTTACCATTTTGTGATTTTATTACGTTTGCTTACTACTTTAGCTTTAGCTTTCTATTGTTACCTGCAAATTTGGCTTGGTTAAGTAGGTAATGTATATTGTATAGCTAAATTCTTAGATACCTTATCTGTTCTTATGTCATAAATGCAAAGATTAGGGAGTTTTTAAAAAGGTTTTTAAAAAATGTATAGCTACTGGCTGTGTATTATTTGTAGGCCACTTTTTGGAGGTGGTTTTATCTTGCAAAGTCTATACTATTCGATAGTTATGATGTTAAATTGAAATGCGTGAGGAACTACAAGTATGTCTTTAAATTGTTAACAACTACTTCAGTGTTTCTCGTAGACTGAAAAGGTTCCTAGATTTTGTTAACATTAGTAAATGTGATAGCTAGGTTTGGTCTAGCTAATGCTAAGAACCGCCTCCACCCTGAACAGGTAACTCCACAGTTGAGAGGATCTCTGCCTTTGAGATTTGTCTGTAGGACTAAAACTCTACACATGCTGCTCTTTGGGTCCTGGTATCTCCCTGTAGGTGTCCTTGTCCAGAGCCTGCTAAGTTAGCTGGCTGTATTTACTCTCTGCATGTGACCACAGCAAACTCTCATCCTGTGCACTGTCATCATGTTGACGATGCCCTCACCCCTCAGAGCGGCCACTGCCTGCCGCACTTTAATGTGGTGTGATGATGATGATTTTGATGATGATGACTTTCTGTTGATGGGGCTTGTATATCAGATGCCTTTGACAATCATGTGCACATATCAGAGTTACCATAACAACACAGGCCAGAGCGACTGATTGCGTTTTGTTTGTCTTTTCTTCTGGAATAAATCCTCAATGATCGTATAATGACTCTTTCTTCCTGTGTCTGTTTGTGTGCATACCTGGCTAAAAAAAACTGGCTTATTAGTACTACTCAGTCTCAGAATAATGACTGCATTCCTGCAAACATAAACACGTGTGTTTTCTCTCAATATTTAAACATTCACATACTCCTGAATCCATGAATCTGGAAATAGAGCAGACACCAGACACTCTTTACTACAGTTTGACCACATTTATTCTAAGGTGCTGTGCAACAGATGGTTAGCAGACGGAGGACAGATGTTACAAACACTAAAGGAACACCTCGCTTTCACTGGCACATGCTTGAAATATTATTGGGTTTAAAGGGTAAAAACACTTTCTACAAATGTAACTGCCCTGCATAAAAATACATGGTATAGTTGAACATGGTCTCTTTTGGTTTAAACTCCAGTATCACCAAAAAACATTGGAAATACAAGAGAACACTACATTTTTGTAGTATTGATGGTTTTCAGTGACAGCAGTTTGGAGGCTTCTTTCAGCAGCCCAGCACCGGAAGAAGGTCATTTTTAGGATATACTGATCAGATGTTGGCAAAAATAAGAATTTTGTCTGAGGTAACTTAATAACTACAGGATTTATTGTTATGAACTTTTGTAGAGATATTTATGGTCACCCGTCTATGAGGCATTCTCGTTTGGGGGACCCTCTGACTTTTCCTGTAGTGCAATCGTGTCATTTGCGATGCTCTGTGAAGTATCTTAACAACTGTTGGACTTTGATGATCATGTGCAATTTCACTTTTTACAATATTTACTTAGTAACTCCTGGTCAAATTTATGCTTAGTATATCTTCTGTCACTTGTATCTGGATAATGTATCTTAGTTTTATTGTGTTCATTTTTGCCATGTAACTTGTTTTGTTTAGTTTTGTTCCAAAGATCCTGTGTTTCCAAGATCCTATGTTCCCCAGGTGCTGTGTTTCCAGAGTCTAGTCCCACAGTCCTTAGTTCCCAAGGTCAAATGATCCCAAGGATCTGCAACCCCAGAGTCCTAGGTTTCCAGGGTCCTGTTTAATGACCAATGTTCCTAAGGCCCAGTTCCAACGTCCTTTGTTTTTGGAGTTCTATTTTCCTATTTTCTATTCCTATTTCTATTCTATTCTATTCCTATTTTTCTATTTTCTAAGTTTTGTGCTTCCAGATTCCTATGTTCCCTAGGTCCTTGGTTCTCAAGGCCCTATGTTCCCAATGTGCATAGGGTCCTATCCCAATGTTGTATGCTCCCATTGTCCTATGTTAGCGGGTTCCTATACCTAGGTGCCATGATCCTGTGTTTTTGGCATTTTATGTTCCCATTGTCCTTTGTTCCGAGGGTACTATCCCAGTATCCTATGTTTCCAAGGTCCTATATCTCAGTGTTCTATGTTCACAGGGTCATATCCCAGGGTCCCATGGCCCTGTGTTTCTAGGGCCCTGTCCCAAGGCAATATTTTCCTAGTCTATGGTCCTGTGATCCTATCCCAGTATCCTATGTTCCAAAGGTCCCATTTTATTCCCATCACCCTAACTCCATAACCCTAGACCCTGAGAACACAGATTCCTTGGAACTGACTCCACTGTGAGCATGTTAATATTCTTACTTAAAGCATCACTTTCCCTCATACTTTTGTTCTTTGTGTGCATTTACAAAATAACAGAAAAAGTATGACTTTGCCAACACTCCCTCTTTTTTGTTTTGCAGTTTAGTGCCTGTAAGCCACCACTGACATTATTCCATATTTGAATTTCACTTCATACTGGCTCTGAAAACAACTTAAGAGAGATGACCAGTCACCAAGAGGTATATCAGTATAAGACAGAAGAGCTGCAGGATACTCCTGACCTTTGTGCCTGTTTAACACTACAGTTAATAAGCTAACATTCATTGCGTATGTGATAAAAGCAAGCTCCCTCTGGAAATTTCTTCTTCTTTTTTTTTCTCTTATCAACTGAAGTAACTAGTTGAGATGATGCTGACTTTACCACGCTGAGCAGCTTCAGCCTGCAGGTCTGTGTGTGCTCTTCACAGAAAAGCTGTATTAATATTAGTTCTTGATTAGCAGAGTTTGGCCTGTTGGAGCTTCCTACGGTTCAGGTCATCACACTTCCTTTACTTTCCCCACCACCTCAGTTGGTGACATTCCACCCAACTGTCTTTGTATGGTGGCTGAATGCCGAGTAACAAATTCGCTGGCTTATTCAAAAACCCCAAATCACCGAAATGAAAATTGTGGAAAAATATTTTATATCATCTTGACACTCATTCACAATAACTTATGAGCATATTCAAACATAAATACACACACACACACAAAGCATTTCTTGTAGAAATTGGCTGTCAAGCTAACTTGAAAAACACTTACAGCTCCCTAAGTGTGGTTGTGCTCTAGAGTCACTGATCTGCGTGCTTCTTAAACTGATTTCTCCTCATCTATAATTCAGCTCTTCTCCTCCCTCCTCACCACTTCTCCGTAAGCCATCCTCTTTTTCAGCCCATTTCTCACTGCAGGGTTTTCTCCTCTCCTCTTTGCTCTCCACTTGTTTTGTTCTTTGCTGAGCGGCATGTGGTGCATATTCCATAAAACTAATGACAGGCAGATCATCTGAAACGAAGAGTATAACAAACAGTGTTGCAGGAAATGGAGGTGGGATCGTGGCATTTTGTGTGCAAAGATCATCCGTGTCATTTTGCCTGACAGTTCTGAATGCAAACAGTAGGGGCTGAAGTCATATTTCCCTTTTACTGCTCCTAACGACCAAACAATGTTGAAAATCATATTGCACCACCACGGTTACACCAGAGATAACTCTAAAATGTATTTTACTTTAATAGAAAAAGGTTTTGGTTTTCAGAGCAGATTTTTTTTCCCCCAGCATCCTACAATAAGGAATGTTGTGTTCAAGCGAGTATCACTGTTTTTATTCTTACAACTTAGCCATGCATTAATATAGGGATATCAATGTTTGACTGTATTCAACGTGTTTATTAAGTGTTTAAAATGTAAATTAAAAACAGAAGGCAATGATTTGCAAATTCCACAAACCCATACATTTTTAACAGTAAAACATAGAAAATATAATCAATGTTTAAGCTGAGAAAAATTTCCATTTAAGAAAAATAAAAAAGGTTTTAATTTGATGGCAGGAAAAAAAAAAAAAAGGTAGGACAGGGCCGTTTTTACCACTATGTAGCATCCCCTGTTTTTAACATTAGTCTGGAAACATCGGTTAAATGGCCTGGACTGCAGGGAGGCCAGTTCAGCACCCTTACCCTTCCACTGTCATTGCCATTTAGCAATGTCTTGCTGAAATATACAAGGCTTTCCCTGAAAAAGACATCTGAATGGGAGCATGTTGCTCTAAAACCTGTATGTACTGTTCAGCATTGATGGTGGCTTTCCAGATGTGCAGTTGCTAATTCCATAGACACAAATACACTCCAGTGATATCAGAGATGAAGGCATTTAAACTGATCACTGATGACAAGTCTGATGTCCCTCTCCTCTCTAGTCCACAGATAGCAGGGTCAATGTTTTCCAAAAAGAATTTCACATTTAACCACAGAATGGTTTTCCACTTTGCTTCAGTCCATTTTGAATGCTTGTTGGCCCGGAGAAGATGGTAGCTATAAAACCAGACACTGAGGAAGGTGGGACAAAGAACAAAGGGAGGAAGTGAAAACATAGAAAGCCAGGAACTAATCTTCAAAATAAAACAGGAAGCAAACTTGGAGGAAAGGCAAAAACAGTGAGACAAAACCAAGGGAGGAGACAGAGAAACAGCCATCAATAGCCTTCAAAAAACCTTCAGTGACACAAAGAAAGAGAAAAACTAAGGATTTATAACAGAAGCCATAGAACAAAACAAAGACCACAACAGCAATTTAGATAATGAAACAGTTTCTATCACTGCCCTGAAAAATAATACAATTAAGATTGGGTGTATTGGCATATATGTAAGTGCAGCACAGCTGAAAGACTTTTCATTAGTGCTTCACCATCTCACAGCTGACTAGTAACATCCAGTCATGTTCACAAGGGTATACAGGTGCTGGTCATAAAATTAGAATATCATGAAAAAGTTGATTTATTTCAGTAATTCCATTCAAAAAGTGAAACTTGTATATTATATTCATTCATTACACACAGACTGATATATTTCAATGTTTTTTTCATTTAATTTTGATGATTATAACTGACAACTAATGAAAACCCCAAATTCAGTATCTCAGAAAATTAGAATATTGTGAAAAGGTTCAATATTGAAGACACCTGGTGCCACACTCTAATCAGCTAATTAACTCCAAACACCTGCAAAGGCCTTTAAATGGTCTCTCAGTCTAGTTCTGTAGGCTACACAATCATGGGGAAGACTGCTGACTTGACAGTTATCCAAAAACAACCTTTGACACCTTGCACAAGGAGGGCAAGACAGAAAAGGTCATTGCTAAAGAGGCTGGCTGTTCACAGAGCTCTGTGTCCAAGCACATTAATAGAGAGGCGAAGGGAAGGAAAAGCTGTGGTAGAAAAAAGTATCCAAGCAATAGGGATAACCACACCCTGGAGAGGATTGTGGAACAAAAGCCATTCAAAAATGTGGGGGAGATTCACAAAGAGTGGACTGCAGCTGGAGTCAGTGCTTCAAGAACCACCACCCACAGATGTATGCAGACATGGGTTTCAGCTGTCGCAGTCCTCGTGTCAAGACACTCTTGGACAAGAGATGGCGTCAGAAGCGTCTCGCCTGGGCTAAAGACAGAAAGGACTGGACTGCTGCTGAGTGCTCCAAAGTTATGTTCTCTGATCAAAGTCAATTTGGCATTTCCTTTGGAGATCAAGGTCCCAGAGTCTGGAGGAAGAGAGGAGAGGCACAGAATCCACGTTGCTTGAGGTCCAGTGTAAAGTTTCCACAGTCAGTAATGGTTTGGGGTGCCGTGTCATCTGCTGGTGTTGGTCCACTGTGTTTTCTGAGGTCCAAGGTCAACGCAGCCCACTACCAGGAAGTTTTAGAGCACGTCATGCTTCCTGCTGCTGACCAACTTTATGGAGATGCAGATTTCATTTTCCAACAGGACTTGGCACCTGCACACAGTGCCAAAGCTCCCAGTACCTGCTTTAAGGACCATGGTATCCCTGTTCTTAATTGGCCAGCAATCTCGCCTGACCTTAACCCCATAGAAAATCTATGGGCTATTGTGAAGAGGAAGATGCGATATGCCAGACCCAACAATTCAGAAGAGCTGAAGGCCACTATCAGAGCAACCTGGGCTCTCATAACACCTGAGCAGTGCCACAGACTGATGGACTCCATGCCACGCCGCATTGCTGCAGTAATCCAGGCAAAAGGAGCCCCAACTAAGTACTGAGTGCTGCACATG
>JAMQGT020015213.1:0-12060 GCA_024447675.2 Pterophyllum scalare | reverse complement strand
CATGTACTAATTTATTTAATTGCATTCAGGAATCTTTTCCCAATTTATTAATATATATGAATTATTAATTACATCGAGTCAACATCCACCATCTCTTGGCTAGCTGAGGTAAGCAGAGTGCATGCTATTGAGTCCTAACATGGGGCATAATGGATTACCACATTTGAACTCGATAAAAAATGAACTTCTGAAGTTTAATCTCTGCAATCATCATATTTATTCATCTGCTTTTGGTGAGGGAGCTAGCAGCAGAACTGACACTTCAGCCTCCTCCAATGCTGTGTCACTTCCTCTTTGCCATTCCTGAAGGTGAGTGGGAATTCATCTGGTATCACATCCAGAGTTTGTAGGATAGTTCAATTCCATTGAATTGATTCAACAGGAATTTATTATGGCTCCTGTGTCAGAACTAGAACACTATGCCTACCTCAAAGGAATTACACGTGATGTTCAATCACCAGCAATGCTATATTCCTATTGCATTAGGAAAAGGCTTTTCCTGATGCAATCAGATATATGAATTATTAATTACATCGAGTCAACATCACGATCCTCGGCTAGCTGAGGTAAGCAGAGTGCATGCTATTAGTCTAACACGGGCATAATGGATTACCACATTTGAGTAAACTCGATAAAAAATGAACTTCTCTAAGTTTACAAACCCTCGTATGATCCAGATCTGATTCACTCGCCTTTGGTGAGGGAAAGAGGAAGTAACAGCAGAGAGACCAACAATGACCAGCTTCCATTTGGGAGGCTGGGTGGGAGTGTGAAAGCCTCTGGTACAAAGCTAATGGTCCAGCAACAGCACTTTAGCCATCTCTCTTGACCACATAAAGTGCTGGAGCCTCGTGTAGGCGGATATGCTTTAGGTCAGTGTGTAATGGCAGCGGGCGCTCCTCACACAGAAGACCTGCCATCCTGCTGTTGTCTTTCCCAGTCAGAGAGTGTGCTGAGCATCATCACAGAGTTTGATGGCAATGAAAATGCTTCCTGTTGTCATGCTAACATGTTTCCACGTGTTTGTTAGGATGCTATCATCTTTATGTTTGTTACTTTTATCTGTAAAACACCTCTTTAACAGCATAACCATTTTAGCGCAGTTTAACACTAAACCCAGCAAGTCTTACGTTTTGCAGGTGTTGGTTCATAAACCACAGCAGTCAGATGTCATCAAAGGTCCTAAAATGCATCCTCAGAGTATGAGAGCGTGTGTGTGTGTGTGTGTGTGTGTGTGTGTGTGTGTGTGTATGTGAATCAAGTGGCCACATATTTCACTGAGTATTAAAAATGTGAAGCTGCTGCAGTGCCATGACAAGCTGGAGAATCAACGGTCACTTCAATCCATTTAAAAATTAAGTGAGGTATTAAAAAAGAAGTCATGAGCCAGACTGCTCATTCATATCTTCAGTTTTGTTGAGCAGCAGCTCGAGTTTTACCTGTCATCCGAAGACTGATCTATACATAGTGCAAAAACATTTTCCATAAAGGGGTTCACAGAAAGTGTCGGGTTTCCTTCTGCTTCTTTCCCCAGGCCTCCGTCTTGGCTTGGTGCTGAGACGTTGAGTCTGGGTTTGGATCTGTCTTTATAACTTGTCTTACACATAGTGTGCTCTTTAGGGAAAAACATTGTTAATGGTCTGTCAGCCTCTGTTTGTACACAGATCATGAAACACACTTATTCAAACACATTCATCACTGATGTCACTTACACACTACAATGCTCCACTTGAATGTAAAATCATAAATAAAAGAAAGTAAATCACTCACTCCTCGTGAGTGCATTTGGATGCGGGGCAATGATGATGTTAAGGGTTTGACAGGTGGCATCTCTGAAATAACTGGGTCACATTAACTATATATGACATTCACTTTCTGCAGTACAGGAGCCCATCGTAGCTGTGACGGGGCTTTTGTATTTGAATATAAAACCACACGAATTTCCCAACATTATTTTCTGCTCTCATATGTACTGACCTGTGACCTGTCTTCTTTCCTGTCGCAGATTTTAAAGTATACAATGAATTAAAGATTTGTTGTTTGGTTAAGCTTAGGCAAAGTTCACAGTTTGGGTTCAAAAAGGATCCCACGTCTTTTAAAGCTTTGGTTTCTTGGTTGCCATGTTGACCCCTCTCTGCTTTCTCTGTTGAAATTTATTCCTTACAAATTTGTCCATCCATCCATCCATCCATCCATCCATCCATCCATCCATCCATCCATTCTCTTCTGCTTATCCGGGGCTGGGTCGTGGGGGCAGCAGCCTAAGCAGAGAAGCCCAGACCTCCCTCTCCCCAGCCACCTCCACCACCGGAGGGAACCCCAAGGCATTCCCAGGCCAGCTGAGAGATATAATCTCTCCAGCATGTCCTGGGTTTGCCCTGGGACCTCCTCCCGGTAGGGTCTCACCAAGGAAGCCTAGTCAGATGTCCTAGTCACCACAACTGGCTCCCTTCAATTTGGAGGAGCAGCGGCTCTACTTTGAGCCCCTCCTGAATGGCTGCACTCCTCACCCTATCTCTAAGGGAGAGGCAAGCCAGCCTTTAGTGGAAGCTCATTTTTGCCACTTTTTTGTGATTTCATTCTTTCGGTCACTACCCAAAGCTCATGACCATAGGTGAGGGCAGGGACATAGATTGACCGGTAAATCGACAGCTTCGCTTGCACACTCAGTACCACTGCAGACGCTGCACCGATCTGTCTGTCGATCTCCTGCTCCCCTCTACCATCACCCATGAACAAGACCTTGAGACACTTAAACTCTTCCACCTGGGGCAGCAACTTGTCCCTGCTGAAGTGGGCACTCCACCTTTTTCTGACTGAGGACCATGGTCTCAGACTTAGAGGTGCTAATTCTCATGCCAGCCAATTCACACTCAATGGTGAACTGTTCCACTGTGAGCTGGAGGCCCCCACCTGATGAAGCCAACAGGACAGCATCATCTGCAAAAAGCAGAGATGAGATTCTGAGGCCACCAAGGCAGAAGCCTTCTGCCACTTGGCTATGCCTAGAAATTCTGTCCATAAAAATTATGAACAGAACCGGTGACAAAAGGCAGCCCTGACAAAGTGCAGCACCCACAGGAAACGAGTCCGACTTATTGCTCTCGCTGTGGTTGTACAGGGACTGAATGGCCCATAACAATGGGCCAGACACCCCATACTCTGGCAGCACCTCCCACAGGATACTTCGAGGGACGCTGTCAAATGCCCTCTCCAAGTCCACAAAACACATGTAGACTGGATGGGCAAACTTTCACGCACACTTCAATATCCCTGAGAGGGTGAAGAGCAGGTCCAGCATTCTATGACCAGGGTGAAAACCACGTTGTTCATCTTGAATCTGAGGTTCGACTAACGGATGGACCCTCCTTTCCAGCACCTTACCTTACCAGGCGAGGCTGAGGAGTGTGATCCCCTGTTAGTTACCCTCTCTGGTCTCCCTTCTTAAATATGTGGACCCCCACCCCGGTGTGCCAATCCAGTGACACTGCCCCAGATCTCCATACTTTGTTGCAAAGGTGTATCAACCAAGACAGCCCCACAACATCCAGAGTTTTCAGGAACTCAAGGGACCCTGCCACCTGTTTAACCACCTCAGTGACCTCACCCTCAGTGATGGGCAAATTAAAAAAAAAAAACATAAAAGTTTATTTCAAGTCTATTTGCTCTATATTGGCTAAGGTTTGGAAAGCTGCCATAATGGCTCATGTAACCTTCAATTTCAAGGCAATTTATACTGTAAGATCAAGACCCTTCAATATTAAAAAGAAAAAATTAACAAAACACCAATAACAATAACATGACCCCCTATGAGCAAGAACTTGGTGAGACTGAGAAGGAAAAACTCCCTTTTAACATGAAGAAACCTCCTGCAGGACCTGGCTCAGAGAGAGGCAGCCAGCTGCTGTGACTAGTTGGGGGAACAAAAGACACACTATGGGAGAGAGAACCAAAATTTATCATCTGTATAGTAATAAAAAATGTATGGAGTGTTTTCTAATAAAGGATGTGCTCTAAAAAGCATTGGGCCCAGAGCAGAACCCTGTGGAGCTCTGTGATGAACTTTCAAGTGTGAAGAAGACTCCCCATTTACATGAACAAATTGGAGTCTCTTAGATAAATATGATTCAAACCACTGCAGTGCAGTACCTTTAATACCTATGGCATGCTCTAATCTCTGTAATGTAATGTTATGATCAACAGTATCAAAGCTGCACTGAGGTCCAACAGGACAAGCACAGAGATGAGTCCACTGTCAGAGGCTGTAAGAAGATCATTTGTAACCTTCACTAATGCTGTTTCTGTACTGTGATGAATTCTGAAACCTGACTGAAACTCTTCAAATAAACCGTTCCTCTGCAGATGATCAGTTAGCTGTTTTACAACTACTCTTTCAAGGATTTTGGAGAGAAAAGGAAGGTTGGAGACTGGCCTATAATTAGCTAAGACAGCTGGGTCAAGTGATGGCTTTTTAAGTAATGGTTTAATTACAGCCACCTTAAAAGTCTGTGGTATGTAGTTTGTTAATAAAGACAGATTAATCATGATTAAAATTGAAGCCATAATTAATGGTGAAACTTCTTTGAGCAGTCTAGTAGGAATGGGGTCTTAAAGGCCCATTGATAGTTTAGAGGAAGGCATCATTGAAGTTCACTCAGAAAGATCGATAGGAGAGTCTAAGTAAATATCAGCAGTTATTAAAGTTGCTGTACTTAATGACACATGTGTGGGATGGTTGCTTGTTTACATTATTCTTGAATGCAGCTGGTCAAATCCACAAAGAGCAGTAAACTTCACAGCCAGCAGCAGTAGGCCAGCTGACCACAGCCTACTAGAAAAACAAAATATATTGAATTATTGACTTATTTCTGAGTGAGTCTTTTCCCCTCACTGCACTACTACATCAGAGCTCACCAGAGGTTAATGTGGGATTTGGCACCCTACAGCTGGGTGTATCAGTGCAGAGTGGAGAAAAAAGTCATGTAATAATTTGTTTTGGGAGGCTGCTGACCCGTGCTGCTCCTCCAGTGTTCACTGCTCTTTGTGGATGATATGTTTAATTTGTGGCTGCATGGCTGATTTTCCAATCCCTGGACAATATGAAGTTAGTATAAAAGGTAGAATTCAGTGAGTGAATGTATTCAGCATCATCACCTTAAATACAAATTGATGCCTGCTACCCCTGAACACTGACCATGAACGCCATGTCTGCTGTGTACCAGTCCAACATAGTGCATGACTAAACTTCATCACAATACTACAAATTAACCAGTGTAGCCTGCACTAAACTGTAAGACACTGCTAGGCAGGCCTACAACAAGTTTGAATAATGCAAAATGACTATGATTCAATTTGTTTTGCAGTGTTTCACAAAACAAATTTCAGCAACACATGTATGCAGTAGATCCCAGCCTTTACCTCTGAACATAATCACATCGTTCTCCCTCTCTCAGTATCGCACAGTAACATTTAGTTGCTGTACATTTAACTCAAGTTTGTGGCTTTAACCCCTTGATCTTATTGTTTCCCCACCTGGTAAATCCTACCTCGACTATAAGCTGTTTGATTGTCTCAGCACCGTCGTGTGAACAAAATGTAAAAGTAAAAATACATGAAAGTATGGGTGCATCCAAAACCAGACATCTGACTCACTTTAGCCGTCAAAGACATCCAAGTCATAATATACTGAGGTGCAAATTTATTCCTGCAAACAGCATTAATTATCATTTAAATGACGATGGCCTACAGTGATTGACGATCGTTGAAAAGAATTTCACTGAAACCTTGAAAAATTCCTAAAATCAGTGCAACTCCTGGTTTAATTCAGGACTCCACAAAGAAAAGTCTGCCATTTACAGACATCCACGCATCTGCACATTTACCTCAATAGAGGGAGAAAAGGCCTTCCTAACCCTCAACAGCCATCTTAGACGGGCTGCTTCCAAAGCCGCTGAACACTCTTGTGTCAGTTCTCAGACAGGCCTGTATGTGTTTGGGTGTTTGGCCAAATGAAATATTTATTTTCCAATTGCAACAGTCATTTTTAGACTGAAGCAATAGATCTTGCAAGCTGGAATTCCCAGGGAAGCAGGAAAACATCTGGTGTGGCGGAGGAGCTGCCTTGATGGGGGGAAAAAAACAAAACTCAGGAGACTGGAAATTTATTGGACAGCTTTGATGCCATTTGTCATGCGTTTAGTCAGATCTTTGGTCCTTTCAGCATCATGTATCGGGCCTCAAACATTTGGCCTTTTGTTGAGAATCGTTCAAAGCAGATGTGATCGACATGAGGCACTTTGAATCCTATTAGTTGCTGATCGATACGGCACCGACTGTTTTTCAGAAGCTCACACTGGAATTGATTTTGTGGAGACATTTACTGGATTTACTACTGATATGCTTTGAATACATTTTCTTCTTTTGTGCCCTCTGTCCCCTGCTTCTTCCACTGCATTTCAGATCTTTAAATCTCACAGACTAAAGGTTTTTCCACAGTACTTAAGGAAACACCAATTTCTGGAAATTAGTGCGGAAATAAAACTGAAGCATGATTTTTTTTTTCCTGAAATAGACTCATAACCTCCCCTCTGCGGTCACAATATAAAGTCCTTCTTGAACGAATTATGTAGTAGTTTATCATATCAAGATATCACATCATGCACATGGAGTTTTTATGTCCAGCTTCACGCAGTAATTACAGCATGCTGAGAAGTCTGGTTTTAAAACCGTGATTTTAGCATTCTGGCTGCTGCCATTTTTTTTTATTTTGGTACCAGAACTCACCATATTTGGAAAAAAGGATGGCATGCCACAGGCCAGCTTGTGCATTAATCATCTACATGTTCCCCAAAGCCTGGAGTTTGACTTGGATGTGTTGTCTTTGGTGGTAACTGGACTGGTTCTTATATAGCGCTTTTCAACTCTAGCTGAACACTCAAAGCACTTATACAACACATTCACCCATTCACACACATTCATACAAGCACTTCCTTCTGCAGCTAAGTGCTTTCTATCTAACATTCACACACATTCATTCACATTCACGGTTGCATCAGACAGCATCTTGGAGTTCAGTATCTTGCCCAAGGATACTTTGGCATGCAGACTGGAGCAGTCAGGAATCAAACCATCAGCCTTCTGACTGGTAGATGACCTGCTCTGCCTCCTGACACCCCCAACAAGTTAAAAAAAAAAAAAGAGTACAGGCTCTGAAATGTACTCAAAGTAGAAATTAAAGCTCTTCGGAGAACATTTCTATCTAGCTATTTTTATTTTTAATTTTTTGCCAAGCTAGCTGAAACTCATATGCAATTAGCTTGGCAAAAAAAAATGATATTAATATAATAAATTAATTCAGAGGAATACAGACTTTATTTTAACTTAAATTCTAATTCTAATGAATTCAAACAGCTGTTGCGTAGAACAGAAGCAGAGAAAAACAATGAATGAAAAAAACTAGCTCTGTTTGTTGTTGCCAACATTGTATATGGATAACTTTGTCTCCACACCTAAAATGAAAAATCTGTATAATCATGGATTAAAGTGGGAGTCAGCAGGTTGGGGATCCCTAGGATTGGCTGTAGTGGTGCAGCACAGGGCTTTTAATTTGGAACAGACACAGGAAATGTTGGGTTTGTATAAATGAATTGAGTAAATTTAACAGAGTGGGGAAGAATACAAAAAAAATGCTAAAATAGAATAATTTATGCTCAAACAGAAGAACTCAAAGCTCAGTTATATTCAAATGCTGAGTCAGGTCACAGATCACTGTAAGATGAAACGACACTTATTTTATTGTTAAGTTATAATATCAGTGCTGGTTTACATGACTGTTTATCTTTTTAGCACTTCCAGAATATGAAATGATAACTTGCTGCCTTCTGATCTTAACAAGTCATTAGACAAGTGGAAACAGACCCTGAATCCACGGTGCCGTGTGGAGGCGACAGCTACTGGATGTGTTCTCAGGGCCTGACTATGACCATAAGGATACTGTAAGTGTTACAGTTAAGGTTATGGCTGCTGTGTGGTTAATTGTACTAACAGAAGTCTGTGCTCCAGTTTTGGCAAGTGAATTTCTGTAACCCGGTCTGCAACTCAGCTCCTCTACAGAATCCATTAGGATGCAGGTCTGAAATCTCCTCACACACCATCCTTGATTTGTCTCTCGCTGAAACTGGATCCAGTTCATCATTTGAACCTCTCTGTTCTTCTTTCATCTGAAGTCTGACAGTCCAGCACCAGCTTTGTCTGGGTGTCATCACTGATCAGAGCAGTGCACTGTGTGTCAGTGTGTGAGCGTCCTCCTTCTCCACCTCAGCATTAACCCAAGCTGACAGCTGCCTGGCCTGCTCCTCCCTGACAGCACCCTGGGCAGACGTTCCAGGGCTCAGACCCTCCTCCCCGTGTGCTCGTGCAGCAGAGGTGTGGATGTTATTAGGAAGCTGTGGTAATGAAGTCGAGGGTAACAGGCATCAGACTGGCAGCGGTTGCCATGCGGCTTCTCTGCCTCCCTGACCCGCCCTCACATCTACAGAAGAGGCCAGCATCAGGATAGCTAAATGATCACACTGTATCACTGTGCTCTTTACCAGGGTGTCAGACATGTGGCCCGGGGCCCGAATTGGCTCACCAGAGGGTCCAGTTTGACCCAGAGCACAGCTCGGCAAAGAGTGCACACTGCAGCGAAGTCGATTCTTTCCTTCTTTTTGAATAAAATGCACTGATAACCCAGCTGTGGTGATGTTAGCTTTACTACAGGGGTTAGTAAACTTTGCTATTCAAAAACAATGTAATTTTTGGTCCCCCAAAAATCTGTTTGGAGCAGTAAAATATATTTGGGCCTCATTATGAAGGTGACAGCCAGTTAAGCATAGGTCAAGTCGTCGAGATTAATAATAGGTGTCATTTAAAGTCTTTGTACCACATGTGACTATTACTCAGTCAGCTTCAAGATTATGATTACCTATGATTGATATGATAACCTAGTACTTAGCTTTGTGTTATCATTACATTAATAGAAGAAGAAAAATCCACTTCAGGAAGACCCTGAAACAGAACGAAGCCACTCTGAATACCTGTGGTCGTGCAGATGTATCAAACTGAAAATTGTCTACTTTGTCAGATAAAACATAGAAGTCACGGGGATGGGTGAAAGAGTCACATTTTGCTCCGGAGCCGCAGGTTTGAGCCCCCAGACTACACAGCAGTTACACTGGAACACTTAAAATACTTTTAGATCGAGACGGCCTCGAGTTGTTTGAACCATACCTCTAAGATATTAATTCTGTGAATGTTTGTTTATCCATTGTCTACTGATCACTCACTGGAAAATAATTTATGAAGAAATAAAACTATGTAGTCTTGCAGAGTTCTAGGCAGTCTTGGGTTTATGCTTTCAGCTTTTTTATGATCTTGGCTCTTGAGAGGACTCTGGACCTGAGTTTGAAGGAACTGCTCTGTGCACAGATGTCGTTTTCTGTTATATTTATCACAGATTTCATTTTGAATTGAACTGAAAAATATGGTGATAGTGAAGGAGAAAAAAAAATCAATATCTATATGTTATTATTTACCTTTTTGTCTCTAATGAAGCAGCCCGATAACATCTCCTTGGTCTCCCTCATGCTTGGCAACACGTTAGCATTAGCTAGCTGCTACTGACAGATGGCAGTCGAGGATATTCCCAGTAAAGCTAAAGCTGTAACTTGGTAAACTTTTGCAGTGTCTCTTAGTTAACGCTGGGCCAGCCGCACTGATGGTTAGCTGTCATTGGTACCTCAGGACCTTTGATGTGTCGTGCACTCATAATTTTCACCACTCAGCAGAAATGGGTTTGGTTCCCTTTGAAGTTACTTTAAAGGAATTTTGGAGCAATTTATTCAATCTTTTGAAATTGTATGTTGCAGCAACATCATCTGGGTTTCACAAAATCCCACAACACACCTGGTTTTGCCTCATGAAGCAAAACTTTACTAAAAAGGCAGGAATTTTTAGCCTGGAGTTGTGACTGCAGGCCTTCCTTATTATAAGTGAGAAAAATCAGCTGAGCTGCAGGCTGAGCATGATCAATAATATATGAAAAGCTCATGATGGCAACCTCATTAGTGGATCATGTGTGACATTAGCCTTACATAATAAGAATGAAAGATTCATGTGACATATGACGGGTGCTGTTTTCTGCCCACTTGCTAACAGCCAACTACCAAACTGCTGTTTCCACACGTACACAGGAAATAATAGCCTGGCCATAAAGTGAAATACTGACATGTTAAATAAATACATGTCATTTCACACATCCAGCGAACCCTCTGGCTGGTGTTTGCTGGTCCCTAAAGTCTAATAATCTTCAGAGCACAGTCAAAGTGGAGAAGCCACCGAGCCCAGACTTTTACTGCCTCCCGTTCTGAGTCCGCTCCCAGATGTGCTTGTTAGCTGCAGTGGCTGTGGATGCTGTCACAGTGACCAAAGCAGGTTACAAAACTCATCACCATCAGCTGCAGCAGCAGGGAAAAACTTTTCCTGTATGTCTTCATCTCCACAGCCAGCAATAAACGTCAGGATTTAAATGGATTCAATACTTTCAACTGGTGCATTTCCCAAAAATGTGGCCATTGCAGATCCATTTGTGATGCTGATGTGTCACTCATCACCAACACTGAAGACATTTTGGTGTTAAAAACAATTATATATATGTATATGTATATAAATTTACATATATATAAAAATAAATATTTCTACCTATTTGCAAACATGCATTGAACATTTTCTGTAAGGGAAAAACTACACAAGCCCTCCACTATTTTCCAAATGGACCATGTATTAATATTTAAGCATCCGCCTGCGATAGTCATGATGGGTAAGTGCAAAGTGATCCATAATCTGGTTGGAGCTGATGGAGGCAGGGAGAGAGAGTGACTGAGTGTTATATGTGAATATAAAATGTGAATCTATAACCTTGGTCTTGGAGGCATGTAGTGAATGCATCAAAATGCAGAACAGGAAATATGATATGTGGAAATATGAGAGGCAGGCAAATGACATCTTTTTCTTAACTGCTTCACTCCTTTTGCCACTCAGATGAGATATCCACCTCCCTTTAACCGTTTCCTGGCTGGCTGTTGCTCTGTGCGTGCGTGTGTGCGTGCGTGCGTGTGTGTGTGTGTGTGTGTGTGTGTCCGTGTGTGTTACATGCCTCCATCTCTCACTGCAGTCCTGTGCTCATCCCGTTTCCTCTGAGCAGCATCGCAGTAATGTGTCCACAGCCAGAAAGCCCACCCACCCGTCTGTCTCCAACTGTTTTTATTTCTCCCTCCTCCACTCATGTTTCTCTATCTGCCTCTCCCTGTAAACATTTAATGCACAGTGACATCAGCAGGAGACAAGATGCTGTTATATCAATAGATCTGTTGTTGCAGGCTACTCTGTTAACATCTTCACTCTGTATGTGATGTCAAATTAAAGAGAAGCATTTTAATGTGAATGAAAGTTTTAACGAACTGGATTTCAGTCCTGGTTAATGTGGGAAAATGAAGGTGTGCTCGTTAGTGTTTTAATATAACAGCCTCAGCTAAAACAAAAAAAGGCCAACAGAGGAACTTTGTCTGCATTTACAGAGCGGCCAACCGAGCTGGAGTTGGAGAAAATTTCTCATTGTTTTAACTAGAAGAGCACTCAGAGCAGATCATCCACTGAGGTCAGCTGGGATATTTGCAGTTTTAAATAAAGTGACCCACATCCACATCAAGATTTAAAGGGTTCTTCATCCGCCCACGCACCACCTCAAACTCAAGATTGAAACTGACGAAGGCAGCAATCACAAAACAACTTCTGACTCCTTCCCATTTCTGTCAGAGTTCCCACACACGGTCAGCCACACTGTTAAAGACTGAAAAACTCTCATTTTCCAACCTATGTGTTCAGATAATGATGGTTAATAGGACACCCTGATGCACACTTCCATCCCTTCTCCTGCAATGTGTTCTCATCCCAGGAAGTCAAATACTGAATTTGGTTGATGCTGCCTGCATCTCACTGTCCTTTGATTCATCTGATGGGCTG
>JAMQGT020015212.1:0-38216 GCA_024447675.2 Pterophyllum scalare | reverse complement strand
TGACACAATAAAATATGATACATGATCAAAATCACTTCTCAAATTGTTCTGAAAGATCCACATTCCCATAAAAACACCTAGATATTAAACAGAGCTTAAATAAATTTATCCATCATTATTTCACAGGCCTAGGTGACGTCCATCATTTATCACAGAATGTAAAACAGTTATTCATAGTTTATCACAATAGTCTTTACTTTTTCAGAAACAATACATAAAGTTATGCTGTTTTTAACCCAACAACAATCTTTCTAAAAATGGATGCTATTTTAAAACCACACCGCTAAAAGTGTAAAACTATCAAAGATGGTAAACAATCATCGACAGACAGTAAGAACTAAAGCCACAAATTTCTCTCTTATGTAGATTAAAGCTGCAGTATGTAACTTTTATAAAAATCTGTTCTTTTACAAATGCACTACTCTCAATCAAAAACAACCAATCAGAGCCAGGAGGAGGGTCTTAGCACTGTCAATCACTTCTCATGAACATGCTGCTCAATGTACTAATGGCGGAGAAACTTACTTATCTGCTGTCATTAGTAAGTAAGTAAAGTAAGTAAGTAAAACTTTATTTATATAGCAACTTTCACAGATAAAATCACAAAGTGCTTTACAATGTGTAAGTAGAATAAATAACAATAGCTGAGAAGACAAAGTCAAACATTTAACTGAAAGCTTGTCTGAATAAAAGTGACTTAAGCTGCTTTTTAAAAGAATCAACAGATTCGGCCATACGGAGTGGTCATGCTAACTACAGGGTTCTAGCCAGAATTTTTTTTTAGCCCATCACTAATGCTAATTAGTAAGCTATTGCTAACCACTAAATGCCGCTTTTCCTTGTTAACTGAGGGATGGGGCCTACGATGTAACTGGAAAGCACCTCTGAAGCCTAGGCAGTAATCACAGTCTTTGTGGATGTGTAGTTACATTTCTCGAGGTGCATGTCAGGTTAGGTTCAGAGAGGATTTTCGGTTATGTACGTAGGACCAGTGCAGAACTGTAAGGCCTTATTAGATCGATAGAGAGATAATTTTGCATATAATCCAGAAGTTACACTTATATCATGCATTTATATCATGTGTCCCAGAGTTCCGTAAAAATCATACACAACAAAAACATAATCCAGATGTTTTATCAATCAGCTGCTAAAAACATTTCCTACTTCAAATATCAGCCACCATGTTGTAAGCATAAATTATCACATTTTTAATGCAACAACAGGAAGTGACATCATCTTGCTGGGAACTGTAGCTTTTTATTCTTGAAGGCCTCCACTGGTGCTGAAAACTAAGGTTTGACTATGGCTTTCTGAATACAAGCAGGGCTGCAACTATCAATTATTTTAGTAATTGAGTATTCTATTGATTACTCCATCAATTAAACAAGTAATCGGATAAGAAATAATTTTTCATATTAACAATTCATCAGTGTATTTTAACTTCCATACTGCAGATTGTTCTCTGTGTGAAACAAACAGGGTGGATGGAGCACCTACAAAGTTCTCTGTTCTTCATATTGCTGATCAGGTGGTTGATGAAGGACCTCCAGCTGTTTCCCAGTAACGGTTTTTAGGTGGTTACAGGAACAAGGGCTTCTACTTTGGATGCTAGAAAAATGTCTCCTTTCGCTCCACCTGAGCTGATCGTCTCAGTAACGGCTCTACCTCTTTGTGCTTGCTGCGCCTGTGCAGACAGACTCCACGTAAAACAGCTGCTGTTGTGTTTTTGTTGAAATACTGGGGGCTGCATGCCTGCAATGCTGTAATGCTTTTTATTCCCATGCATTCTCCAAATTACATTTCTACTGTAGGTCTATTTTGGTCACTAATCGGGGATTAAAGCATAAAAACATTTTGACGGAGACCCACTGTACTGAAGGGGGGGTGGAGGGGGGACTTCTGACACCAAATGATTGCTAGTTATTGCTGGTTATGGCGATCATTCTGGTGGCTACAGCTGAAGTAAAGAAAAATTAACAGATGACATTCTCTGCAACACAACACTTACAGCACAGAGCATTGGGGGCATGGGAAGCTTATCAGCGATGTTACACTTGTGTCAAAGGTTCTTATTTTTCAAATGGAAACCCGTCACAGCGACAGAGAACTAATGTGGATGAAATGCTCCGCTTACACGGAGACACTTGAGCTGCAGAGTTAAAACTAAACATTGAAGCAACAAATTTGTGTCGAGAGTTTTTAATAATTGAATTGAGTTACTTGAGGAATCCTTGCAGCCCTAAAATTTACATGAAATTTTCAATTTGTGTATCAAAATACATGAAGGTTGGTATTTACCTTTCATGCTGGGATTTTTTTGTTGAATTGGAAGCCTGAAACTTTCATGTGATCTTCATTTTTCCTCGTACTTCTCGCATTCACGCCGGATGTCATTTCGATTTCTGTAGCCCGCAAAATCAAGAGCAGGTACAACCGTAACGAAATCAAACATGCACATTGTGAATGAAACTGCCCGTGCTCTGTGGTAGATTGCAAATTGCGGTGAAATTATATGGGTGCAAGTGGCGATGATAGCAGCGATCTAGCCGGGGCAGAGTCCACAGGTGCACTCCTGGGAGAAGGCGGAGGAGCGCAGTCTTTGTTGGATTTGAATCAGTATGCTTTGCATCCAGTAAAAGCAAGGATGTTAACAAATAAATTGGACAATATTCTAGCAATTTAATGATATTTCCACAGTTGCGGTCTCGATTGGTCTTGAAATAAAATCCCGATTACTCAATGTCTGTTTCCATGACGAGACCGAATACAAATGCGGTCGAGTCCATGACAAGACCGAGATCATCAAAAAGTGGTCTTGAGACTGGTCTCGAGACCAAGACCATTCTCGAGTACTACAACACTAATAGCAGAGATCCTTTTCCATGCCTTTGTCAGCACCCAGCTGGACTACTGTAATGAGGTCTTGTTCAGGATCTCTGGCAAAGCCCTGGTCAGGCTCTAGTATGTCCAGAATTCAGCTGCCAGGCTTTTAACTTGCACTAAGGTCTGGCAACATACCACACCCAGCCTTATTAAGCTATACAGACTCCCAGTAAAGTCTCACATTGTGTACAAGATCCTTCTCCTCACTTACAAATCCCTCAATGCCTTGGCCCCTCAGTATGTGTCCGACCTCTTGCACCCATACAAACAGCCTCGGACACTTCGGTCCTTAGCTATGGGTCTGCTCTTTGCCCCTCACACATACAGTGCCTTGCGAAAGTATTCGGCCCCCTTGAACTTTTCAACCTTTTGCCACATTTCAGGCTTCATAACATAAAGATATAAAATTTGAATTTTTTTGTGAAGAATCAACAACAAGTGGGACACAATCGTGAAGTGGAATGAAATTTATTGGATGTGTCAAACTTTTTTAACAAATAAAAAACTGAAAAGTGGGGCGTGCCATATTATACGGCCCCTTTACTTTCCGTGCAGCAAACTCACTCCAGAAGTTCAGTGAGGATCTCTGAATGATCCAATGTTGTCCCAAATGACTGATGATGATAAATAGAATCCACCTGTGTGTAATCAAGTCTCCGTATAAATGCACCTGCTCTGTGATAGTCTCAGGGTTCTGTTCCAAGTGCAGAGAGCATCATGAAGACCAAGGAACACACCGGGCAGGTCCGAGATACTGTTGTGGAGAAGTTTAAAGCCGGATTTGGATACAAAAAGATTTCCCAAGCTTTAAACATCTCAAGGAGCACTGTGCAAGCAATCATATTGAAATGGAAGGAGTATCAGACCACTGCAAATCTACCAAGACCCGGCCGTCCCTCTAAACTTTCATCTCAAACAAGGAGAAGACTGATCAGAGATGTAGCCAAGAGGCCCATGATCACTCTGGATGAACTGCAGAGATCTACAGCTGAGGTGGGAGAGTCTGTCCATAGGACAACAATCAGTCGTACACTGCACAAATCTGGCCTTTATGGAAGAGTGGCAAGAAGAAAGCCATTTCTCAAAGATATCCATAAAAAGTCTCGTTTAAAGTTTGCCACAAGCCACCTGGGAGACACACCAAACATGTGGAAGAAGGTGCTCTGGTCAGATGAAACCAAAATCGAACTGTTTGGCCACAATGCAAAACGATATGTTTGGCGTAAAAGCAACACAGCTCATCACCCTGAACACACCATCCCCACTGTCAAACATGGTGGTGGCAGCATCATGGTTTGGGCCTGCTTTTCGTCAGCAGGGACAGGGAAGATGGTCAAAATTGATGGGAAGATGGATGGGGCCAAATACAGGACCATTCTGGAAGAAAACCTGTTGGAGTCTGCAAGAGACCTGAGACTGGGACGGAGTTTTATCTTCCAACAAGACAATGATCCAAAACATAAAGCCAAATCTACAATGGAATGGTTCACAAATAAACGTATCCAGGTGTTGGAATGGCCAAGTCAAAGTCCAGACCTGAATCCAATCAGAGAATCTGTGGAAAGAGCTGAAGACTGCTGTTCACAAACGCTCTCCATCCAACCTCACTGAGCTCGAGCTGTTTTGCAAAGAAGAATGGGCAAGAATTTCAGTCTCTCGATGTGCAAAACTGATAGAGACATACCCCAAGAGACTTGCAGCTGTAATTGCAGCAAAAGGTGGCGCTACAAAGTATTAACGCAAGGGGGCCGAATAATATTGCACGTCCCACTTTTCAGTTTTTTATTTGTTAAAAAAGTTTGACACATCCAATAAATTTCATTCCACTTCACGATTGTGTCCCACTTGTTGTTGATTCTTCACAAAAAATTTAAATTTTATATCTTTATGTTTGAAGCCTGAAATGTGGCAAAAGGCTGAAAAGTTCAAGGGGGCCGAATACTTTCGCAAGGCACTGTATCTCCATACCTTTGGGGACAGAGCCTTCAGTGTGGCAGCCCCTACTCGCTGGAACTCTCTCCCTTCTCAGCTTTGCAATACCCCATCACTTGACACTTTTAAGAAACTGTTGAAAAATCACCTGTTCAAAAAGGCCTTCAGGTCCTAGTTTGTTTTGTTTTTTTGTCCAGCATCCTTGGATTTGCAACTACTCTTTCAAGGATTTTGGAGAGAAAAGGAAGTTTGGAGATTGGCCTATAATTAGCTAAGACAGCTGGGTCAAGTGATGGCTTTTTAAGTAATGGTTTAATTGGTGCCACCTTAAAAGCCTGTGGTATATATTCCATTAATAAAGATAGATCAATCATATTTAAGATTGAAACATTAATTCATGGTAGGACTTCTTTGAGCAGTCTTGTAGAAACTGGGTCTAATAGACACGTTGATGGTTTGGAGGATGTAATTATTGAAGTTAACGCTGAAAGATCAATCAGAGAGAAAAAGTCTAGTTAAATATAAATAGTATTGAAAATAGCTGTAGATAATGATACATCGGTGAGAAGCTTATCAAAAAAAAATTCTCTCTAGTGGTTAAAATTTTGTTTGTGATGAAATTTGTGAAGTCATTACTAGTTAAAGTGAAAGGAATACTCGGCTCTACAGAGCTCTGACTCTTTGACAGCCTGGCTACAGTGCTGAAATAAAACCTGGGGTTGTTCTTATTTTCTTCAATCAGTGATCAATAGTAAGATTTTGTAGCTTTACAGAGGGTTTTTGTTTTTTATAGAGCCAGGCTGAATGAAGATCCTCTAAATTAGTGAGACTCCATTTCCTCTCCAGCTTAGGGGTTAACTGCTTTAAGCTTATATTCAATTTAATTTATTTTGTGAAATTTGTTTTCTACTGTAATGATATTTATTCTGCACTGCTGTGTATGCAAACCTCCACCCACTACTATATTGTTAACTAAGGGATGCTCTCCCATCTTCAGTAACTTGGCATAGACCTTCCCTGGCAGGCTGTGGAGTGTGATATTATTGAAGCACCCCATTCCAGTCCATCATTGTCTGCCAAACCAGAGGCACTGCCCCAGATCACCACCAAGATGTGGTTTAGCTACTTCAGTGACCTCACCACCAGTGATTGTTCTCAGACTCTGCTACCTGTATGGTAGGTGTGTCAGTGAGATTGAGGAACTCTTTAAAGCAGTCCTTCTTCTGCCCAACTGTATCATCAGCTGAAGTCAGCAACATCCTATGCCCACTGTGCACAGTGTGAGTAGAGCACTAGTTTCCCCTACTGAGTTGCCTGATGGAAAAAAGAAAGGCTGATGAGGAGTGGCATTAATTTAGATTCAAACATCAGTCACCTCAAGGCCCTTTAAATTGCAAGATAAAGAGCCTATAATAATACAGAGAAAACCAAATAACCGAAATGACCCCCTATGAGCAAGCACTTGGCAACAGTGAGAAAGAAAAACTCCTTTTTAACAGGAACAGTATTTCACACTAGCTTACTGGTTACCCAAAGATCAAGACAGTTATAATTCACTTCAAAGCTTTATTCCTAGCCTTGACACTCTAACTGGAGAACATTGTCCATCTGCCCCTTACTCAGTTTTATCCATAGTCTCTCTTTTGTGTGTGTGTGTGTGTGTGTGTGTGTGTGTGTGTGTGTGTGTGTGTGTGTGTGTGTGTGTGTGCGTGTTTTAATCTGATTTAGTGCTCAGTTTCATTATTAAACACCATTGGTTTCTCTCAATATATAAATTACCCACTTACCATTTTGTTCACTCTTGTCCTCACCAAACTCCTCTCACACTCAAGTCTTTGCTTCAGCTCCTGCACTGTGCATTCTGACCCCTTTCTATCAGAACCAGCATCAACCTTTTGGGCAATTTGAGCTACAGTAGCTCATCTGTTGGATTGGACCACATGGGCCAGCCTTCACTCCCAACGTGCATCAGTGAGCCTTGGTCACCCATGACCCTGTTGCTGGTTCACCACTGTTCCTTCCTTCAATCACTTTTGATAGATACTGACCGCTGCAGACCATGAACACCATTTAGCCCTTGTCAGGCTCCCTTCCTTGCACTTCCCCATTTTTCCTGCTTCTAACATATCAACTTTGAGGATAAAATGTTCACTTGCTACCTAATATATCTTACCCACTAACTGGTGCCATGATGAAGAGATAATCAGTGTTATCCACTTCACTCGTGAGTGGTCATAATGTTATGCTTGATCAGTGTATATATATTGAAATTTAAACATACTGTACTTTTTGAGCATCTGTCTAATTTTGTCTGATGAATTACAGTAATTTAAAGTAGTAGAAGTTGCCTTGGGAAGGTCTCTAACACTTGACCCCTTATCTACTGCTTCCTTTCCCCTCCCCTCCACTTATTTGGACACCTGCTTGAACACCAAGGCCTTCCTACTAGCAATTAACCTCACCCACAAGGCAGACTCATACACACACCTGTGGTGATTAGCCAGTGCTAATAGCTGTCTAATACCCACTAAATGCTCTCATAACTCATGAAAAGACTTTGTGACCCTGGACTGACTCGCAGCCTGTGGATCATATATCAAAAAGAAGCGCGAAAATAAGCAGCTCCGCCTTGATTGTTAATCAGGTTTAACTGCTGGAGCTAACAATCATGAATATAATAACCAGGCGAGCAGTATAGATGCTTGAGTTATATTGGAGAAACTTTAGTTATGTTTTATATAGTGTGTGTATATGTGTGGTGCTATCGTATATAACATGCACCATAATGTAAAGCTTGTGACTAATGTCTTAATGTCTTAATTCTTTTTCTTCCCCATACAAGATCAAAGATCAGCTACAGCACTAGATTTATATTTACTTTTTAATAATATTTAATCACTGCAAAATACTTCTGGCACTGCAAAAGTAGAATATCAGTCCTTCATCTTCTTTTAGTGATATTTTGCATGAAAAGCATGACAACAAACAAAGGTTTTCAGAGGTCCACCAGATGGGAGCCAGTCAGGTCTGTCAGCTTATGCTTTATTTCCAAATCTTGCATCATTGTGTTCCAGATCTGTTTGATATTATGCAGTAATATTTGTAACATTAGTATGTGTAATTTTAAAATTATGATAACAAAAGTACAAACCAGAAATAAGGTGAACAAAACACAGAGTTGGATGTTTGACCAATTATTCATGGATCTGGGTCCCAGCCATCAAAAAATTGATGTGTGTGCAAAATAACCAAACAAACAAACAAAAAAAAAACGTCTGCCGTACACATGCAGGTAAACCAAACATGATTGGAGTTACAAGAAACATGATGTCTGGATACATCTATATGTAAGCTATTACAGAAGAATGAGTTAGCAATGCTCCCATGCTACATTTGTATTCTCTTTTACTTTTTGTTTGGTAATGAAAGTATGACGAAATTATTTTTTAACACACACACACAAATAAAAGCCATAAATGCACATATATCATAACATTATTAATGTTATCGATGATTAGTAAACATGATCGATTACGTCACTGTTAGCAGTAAAATGCTTTTAACTAAAGTTTAATTAACTTTAATATCAATTCACAATGTATCAACAATGGTTATAAAATGTTACAAATCAGTATACCCTCAGTCATGATGAAAAGGCTCACTTCAGTTCAGTTCATTCAATTCATTCAAAGACCTTTATTGTCCCCTAAGGGCAATATTTTCCTCAGCCAGTAGTAAAGAAAGAAACATAAAAACAGGTATACCATGACAACATACATGAAATCACAACAGATCATTTAAAAACTGAATTGCTGCCAGGACAAAAGAGTCCCGTAATCTATTTGTCCTACATCTTAGTAGTCGATATCTGCGTCCAGAAGGACGTAACCTAAACTCCTGGTGCAGCGGGTGGTCTGAATCTGCCAGGATCAGTCTGGCCTTTTTCACTGACCTCACTTTGTGCAAGTCAGTGAGGTTGCTCAGCGCTATGCCCAGCAATTTTTCTGTACACCTTTACTATTCCCAGCAGCTTATTTCTGTTCTTAATGTTTAAATGTCTGAACCAGCAGATAAAATTTAAAAGTAAGAACTGACTCAGTAAAACAAGAATAAGACCTTCTCATAAGAGTCCACATTAAAACCATGGAACTTCCAAATACAAATCCATCCTCTGATGAGTCTTTTTACACAGTGAGTCTACATGGGCTTCAAAAGTCAGCCTGTTGTCAAGGATCGTTCCCAGATGTTTATACTGGTTCACGACCTCAACATTTTCCCCACAGGCACAGTGACAGCGCTATCTTTTCTAAAATCAATAACCATCTCCTTTGTTTTAGAAACATTTATCTTTAAAAAAGGAGGACTCAAACCAGTCAGTGAAATCCCTGACCACTGGCCCCTGATCTGGGTCATCACTGCTGAGGAGGGACAGAATAACAGAGTCGTCAGCAAATAATCATCAGTGGGCTGCAATATAACAGCAAAGATCCGTGTCTGTGAGTGTGGTAAATGGATCTTATAAAGCGCTTTTCTTTTTTAATTTTTCGGTCACAGCGGCTTTATTGACAGTGTGGATAATGACAGGAAAGTGGAAGAAGAGATGGGGGAAGACATGCAGCAAAGAGCACAGGCTGGGACTTGAACCTGCGCTGCCAGCTTTATCCCTCGCAGCATGTATGTGATCACCTGGTCTACAGCGGAGCCACCCCAGCGTCCGTGAAGTGCTTTTCTACTCTGAATACTGAACAACTAATAATACAACATGCCTCATTCACATGCACATTCATGCAAGCAATTTCTTTTCTATGTTTATTTGTTTTCTGTCTAACATTCACACTCCGATGAACACATCAGGAGCAACTCGGGTTTCAGTATCTTGTCCAAGGATATTTTGGCATGCCTTGCGCCACCAAACCTCCGATTTGTTCTATTTCCTGTGCCACAGCCACACTTTGCTCTTGGTACTACTCGGGTTGTGGATAAAATCTCTTCTCATAGATGCATTATTGGAGATAAAATATAGTCCCTGTGACATTGAACTTTAAGATGAAAACATGTTTAGGGTTATGGTTAGACTACTTATAGTTACTGTTAACTGAGTCTCCAGCAAATGAATGCAAGTCAGTGTTATGTCCTTTAAATCATAGAAACCCGTGCATGCATGCATGCATGAATGTGTGTATCTATGCCACACATGCTGCGTGCTGAACAAGCTTATATTCAGTTAATTCCTGTGAGGCTGCTACTGCTTTGGTCGAGTTCTGTTTAATGACTGGGGTTTTAATATGAGGGCAGTGCAGCAGAACACACTGCCTCCTGTTTGGGGAGGTAGAGGCAGGTCATAAACAGCTTCTGTGGCTCAGGTTAAAAACAACTGTTATACAAAGTAGCTTCATTCAAAATTAACATCCCATATTCTTTAGAATTGAGCAGGCAGTATCTACTCAGTTGGTCTCTGCTGTCAATGATAGTTTCATATTGTAATAATCATAAAGTACTAAGAAATTGTGTGTTTCTGTATATGTAATTTTCTCTGCTGTCTATCTTATCCATGTGTTTAGCTGCACAAGACATCACAAGATTTTACATTTACTTTACTGATGGTGTTCACGCTGCTCAAATTTCAGTTTACAGAGTGAAATGAACCCATGCTCATAGTTTACTATTTAGAATTTTAGCTACACTCAAGTCTCAAAAATGAACTAGTGCATTTTCATTTCTTTAAAGTTTTTGTTGAACTGCTCTCGACTTTCACTAGAACCTGCTCATACCGTGCATTCAACTGCAATCATACTGGTTCCCAAACGGAATGAATTCCTGCATCCTACTGTAGAAATACAGATTACATACTTATCAGCCTTCACATGCTTCACATCCAATTCATAGAGTTTAATATAATTTCAGCCCACCTTTTGCAGCTACAATAGCTTCAACTCTTCTGGGAAGGCTTTACCCAAAGTTTAGGAGAGTGTTTATGGAGAATTTTTGACCATTCGTCCAGAAGCACATTTGTGAGGTCAGACACTGATGTTGGACGAGAAGGCCTGATTCACTGTCTCCACTCTAATTCATCCCAACAGTGTTCTATTGTGTTGAGGTCAGGACTCTGGTGTGCAGTCATGTTGGAACTGGAAAGGGCCATCCCCAAACTGTTCCCTCAAAGTTGGGAGCATGAAATTGTCCAATATGTCTTGGTATGCTGAAGAATTAAGAGTTCCTGCCACTGGAACTAAGGAGCCGAGCCCAACTCCTGAAAACCAACCCATGACCCCTTGACTGCATAGTGTAGAGTGTGACCAAAGACCCTCTACAATTAAACCTCAAACTTGGGAAAAGTAAAAGCTACCACAGAGTCTTTTTTTAATAAATTTGCAAAAAAAATTTCTACATTTCTGTTTTAAGATGGTGTGCTGAGTGTACATTAATGAGAAATAAAATGAACTTTTTTGATTTTAGCAAATGGCTGCAATGAAACCCACTGTATACACAGGTTTCAAAGCAACATGTGCTCATATCCAGATGACCTTTTTTTAGGGAAGACCTTGCATATTTCAGCAACACAATGCAAAACCACATACTGCAGCTATTCCAACAGCATGGCCTTATCGTTGGACAGTCCAGGCACTGAACTGGCCTCCCTGCAGTCCAGACATTTCACCAAATGAATACATTTGGAGCATCCTAAAGAAACAAAGATGACCCAGGACTGTTGAGCAGCTAGAATCCTCTATCAGATAACAATGGGACAACATTTTTCCACATAGTGGGAAACATGGCCCTGAACTTTTTTTTGAGACATGTTGCTGTCATCAAATTCCACTTATCCTGTTCAGGGTTGTGGGGGGCTGACAGGGGACATATCCCAGCTGACACAGGGCGAGGGGCAGGGTACACCCTGTACAGGTCACCAGCCTGTCGCAGGGCTAACACAGAGAGACAGACAGCCATTCACACCTATGAGCAATTTAGAGTGACCAATTAACCTAACCACAGTAGCTACATGTCTTTGGACTGTGGGAGGAAACCCACTCAGACACGGGGCAAACATGCAAACTCCACACAGAGAGAGGCCTGGGCCAAGGTGGAATCAAACCCAGGCCTCCTAGATGTTAGTTCAGCTGTGAGGCAGCAGTGCTAACCACCATGCCACCATGCCACCTGTCTTAGCCCTTACATGATAAAATATTTGGAAGATAATAAGATTTATGCATGTTTGAGAGGCAGCTGGTGAAGAATAAATCTATTTTGTTAGTGTGAACTCCTCATCAAAGGCAGGTGGAGGACAGGCTTTATCCAGAAAAGGGGCAGCTTTATTAATATAAGTTTGCAATATAAACCCGATATATGTGTATTGCAGTTGATTTATAGGATGTATAGAAGACAACAAAGTCCTGAGGATACCCATATTAATGAAGTTACTGTGTACACTTTGCTGTGTTGTGCATGCCATGTGCTGCTGCATTATTTGTTTCTATTGCGGACCAGTCTCTGTGAATTTAGCTGAATGTATGTAACCATCCTTACATATCTTATATCAAGGTTTTCCTCCTCTCTCCAGCACTCCAAGTTAAAATAAATTCTGCACTGTTTTATCAAAATACCAGTATTACTGAATAGCACAAATAGCAGAAAAAGATTCTGTAATTTTGGCACTGTGCTTGCACTTTGAGCTATGGCAACTATTACAACCACATCAGACACAATGTAAGATTTTTCTTTTTCACTGTTATTTAGAACCGTTTGCAAAAAGTTGTGTGCCAAAAATCCTTCGTAAGTTGTGTTAGAATGATTCTTTTAAAGATTTACTTTAAAAAGCTCTTTAAGAGAAAATCTTGCAAATGCATGTGCAATATTCTCTAAACAGCAATATGACAGCTTTGACTACTCACTTTGGTGCTCATCATGCTCATATGTTAACTGTGTGGCAGGCAGAGTTGGACCCAGGAGACAAAACCTAACTCAAAAGGCAGCTTAAATGCTAAAGACTTGTAATATTCATAATAAATAAATTGAAAACATATTCAGAGGTGGAAAGAATACTTAAAGCACCTTGTTAATCCTATTGACACACCTTCTATAGTGGAAGCAGATCCTGGGGTTGAAAGAGGTAACTTCACTCTCAACTCTTGGTGGCAGGGTCCCTGGGATGGGCGAGAATTGCCCTGAGTTTTCCAAGGCTGTCGATGTTGTTAGGCTGTCTTGGTTGACACGGCTTTGCAACATTGCGTGTAAATTAGGGATAGTGTCTCTGGATTGGCAGAGAAGGGGGCTTGTTGCTGTTGTAGGCTATCCAGTCCCCACACAACCATTGCGAGGGCTTTCCATGTTGCTGGCAGTAAATCAGATTCACTCAGGATGGCGGGGCTGCACTTTGTCACTGATTTTGTGCATAAATTTTACACACAGACTTTCTAGGCATAGGTCAGTGGGGGAGATTGTCGTGTTCAGTGGTCTCAATATTATTATTTTTTTAGTTCCTTTTTAATATGCTCCAAATTACATGACATGCACAGGTTGTACTTAAAACATCTAAGACCTGGTTCTTGTTTCCATATAAATTAGTAGTGCATAGGACCATAACTCCTAACAAATGGAATACAATTGTCATGTACAACTGTAATGGTGTCAGTTATTTCAACATACAGTCTCCAATTTCACATCAGTGTTTTTCATTAATAAACACACAGTGCTACATTAATTACTATGGATGGTGAAGCTGTGTGTACTTTAACACAGTGCTACAGTAGACCTACTGTACAGTCTGGCTACATTTGTGCTCAGTCATCACTCCTAAGTTATGCAGTGGCCAACAAAGCAGCAGGACAAAGCCTTCATTAATTTATCTCTCTGTTCTGTATTTAACAAGCACTACATGTGCTGAGGAGGCACGCACCCAACACAAAGGTTCTGCACTATCATTAAAGGCACACAGGGATACCAAGGCTAATCATTTGACCTTTGCTTTTCTTGTTCTGGGCATTGAGAAGAGCAGCACTATCTACACAGGATAACTCCATTTGTTATATCGCATGATTTATGATAGGCTTGTTACTGTGGAGAATGGTAAAACAGTCCAACTGAAGCAGCACCGAACAAATAGCTCCTGAGTCCAAAATTAGCTGGGAAGTGATCCTGCAGCAAGTCTTGATATTTGAAAAAGCTTATTCCTGTACTCTCTCCAGAATCTCTCCAAAAACACCAGGCAGCAGTTTTAGGGCAGGTTAGCAAGGTCCTTGTCAGACTTTGTTTCACCTTTCAAATCCTGTAACCAAATTTAAACATTTATTTTTTGATTCATTCACTAATTTATTAAAGATAATTACATAACATATCTGTAGTTAAATCCCCTTTTGAAAACTGGGAGGTGGAGATAGAATAGAAAGGAGAACTGCTGTTGGATGTGAAGCTACTTTTCTAATGAAAGCAAAAATTACAACTTTGAATCATTTGTTAATGTGAACACAGCATCACGTAATTACTCAGCTTGTGGCCAAAGTGAACCAGTTGAGCTTGTCACTATCATTTGGCTTCTCTGTGGAAACCTGTGAATTTGTTTGACAGGCCACCAAATAAAAAGCACAAAGCTGAACACCTATACAGCTGAAATCTGGCACCACTGATTCTGGCTTTGAGCAGGAAGTTGGTGTTGTGTCGAATGGCTTTGATGAGAAGACAGTTGGAGGCCTGGCTGCCACTGAAACTTCCCCGGGTCTTTGCCTGAGGCAGCAGAATCTCAGCAGTCTCATTGCCTCCAGTGCAAACATTTCTCATTCAGTGGACCAGAGTCTTTCTCCAACTATACTTTTTGAAAAACCTCTACATTGCGTGTGTTTTCTTTTTTTTAAACCATCATTCTATTGTCTGTTTTTTTTTTCAGCTCCTCTTTCTCACTGATGCTACACTATGCTGAGCTCTACAGCTCTTATTTCTTTACCTCTTCTCCTGCACATTTGTGCAGAATCGCTCTATTTGTCTGCAGTGTGCCTCTGGGAGCAGGTGGCAATGACCATGGGAATGAGAGAGGAGTCTATTACTCTCTGGAGGAAATGTTGAATGATTTCTCTAAACATTCTTTTGAGAAAGCCTGACCCGGCACTAAAATAAAAGACATTAGCCTTTAATAAACTGACTTCAATGATCAGAATTCCTTGTCGACCCAGGTTTTTTTTTTAACCAACAATGAAATGATTATTTATATCGTTTTCTGATTGGTTGATAATTGAATTGTTAACAACCATTCTGTCTGACCATTAGTTTGAGGGTGAAATCAGGAACTTGGGCTTAAGACCTTTGCTCCTAGAATGGCACAAATTGACTTCCATACTTGTGAGACGAATTGGGGTCCCCTGTCAGATGCAATCTCAGAAGGGATTCCATGGAGCCTGAATACCTGATCGATAATGTTAGCAGGTTCAGTGGAGTTTTTCCTAGGTCTACGAAGTGAAATGACTTGGAGACTATATCAGTAATGGAGAAAATTACTGTTTGCCCATTAGAGGGAGGCAGACCAATGGCAAAGTAAAGGAGATGTGAAACCTGGACCTACAGGGAGTTGGGAGTGGCTGTAATAGTCAAGAGGGTGGCCAGAGACTACTTTTACCTTACATCTCTTTCTAACGAGGGACAACAGTTTTAGAAAAGTGACCGTTTGGCTTGACCCCGGGGTGACAGGTGAACCTGGCAGCATGGGCCCAGTGGATCACTGACAAGTGTGCACAGGAGGGGACATAAATCCAGTTAAAGAGGCCAATTCCCAGGTCTTGATCAGACTGCAGTTGGATGGCATCTTCTACTTCCTAGGTTATGGTTCCCACAACACGGGTAGGAGGAGGATGTTCTCTGGTTGGGAGACCTCATATTCAGCGTATACTTTCCAGGAAAGCACCACTCTGAAGCATCTAATTTCATAATGAACTGTAGTTTTGGTATGGGTTGGACTAAGGTGGGTGCTGAGGTGAATGTCTCTTTGAGCTGTTGGATGGCTAAGTCTGTTTCTGTGTACCAGTGAAAAAGAATCTTTGGAGAGGCTAGTTTAGTTAATGGAGATGCTACCTGACTGTAGTTATGGATGAACTTGTAATAGAAGTTTGCAAAGCCAAGGAAGTATTGGAGCTGGTTTTGGGTGGTGGGAGTGAGCCATTCAGTGGCTTTGATCTTTTCCATGCTAGTCTTCATCTTCTCACGCTCACATGCATAGCCCAGGAAGGTCACTGAAGGGAAATGTAATTCACACTTCTCAGTTTTTACCCCACTGCTGGTGGTAAATGAACCGTTTTTATATAGTGGTTTTCTACTCGAGCACTCAAAGTGCTTTATACAACATGTCTTCATTCATCCATTCACACAGATATTCATACAAGCACTTTTTTCTACATGTGACCTGCTCTGTCTCCTGAGCCACATCCGACCACCCCAGCTGTGAACTGGTGCCTGACAGCACATGTAGTGCTTCTCCCTGCGCCTCTCCTGAAGCCTATTGTCAATCCTAATAGTAAGGAAGACTAAGGCTTTGAAAGAGGTGGGTTCATCACATAAACCTAATTAATCTTTAGTTTGTTCATTCAATGAATGCACCCCTTGTAATTCTTTTACTTCCCAGCCTGCTACAGCTGGCAATATACAGAATTAAATTACATATTCAGCCAAACCTCTAGGCCCACACCTGCCCAACCCAAGCCAGACAGAGAGTTGTGAAACGCCAAAACAAAAGCAAACCAGTGGATGTTGACAAGGTTATTGCTTAGGTTTAAGTAAAGAGTGTGGTTTGAAAAAAAAAAAAGTTTACCAAAATTTAATTTGCATTGCTATCTCCATCATTGTATTTTAAGCTCTTAGGATTATTAAACATTAAACAACACAGTAAGTACACATGGGCTGCAGGAAGATGTGCATATTGTAGTCCATCTTCTGGGCATTAAGGATTAGTGTACGTGTAGTCATATTCTTTGACCAACATGGCTATCATTTTATTAATAAGTACTTATTAATTTCCGTCCACACTTTTGCTTGACCTCATGATATTTTTCATTGTAGTCAAGGTGGAGAGATAACTTTTTAGACTATTTGATTATACCCCTTGAATCAGAAGAGATACTGGTCTCTTGAATGCCAGTAGGATGTGCATAAATGTCTATGGTTTAACTAAACAGCTTGATATCCTGGTTATGTACTCATTCATCAGTTATGAAACTTTATCACAAAGCAACAGTAACGTTTGGCAATAATCAACCAATAATAATAATTATCAATTCATGCATTTTCTTCTGCTTATCTAGGACCAGGTCTCTGGGGCAGCAGCCTAAGCAGGAAAACCCAGACCTCCCTCTTCCCAGCCACCTCTTCCAGCATATCCAGGGTAACACCGGGGCATTCCCAGGCCAGATGAGAGATCTAATCTCTCCAGTGTGTCCTGTTTCTGCTCCGGGGCCTCCTGCTGGTAGAACATGACCATAACACCACACTAAAGAGGCGCCCAGGAGACATGCTAGTCAAATGCCCGAACAACTTCAACTGGCTCCTTTCAATGAGGAGGAGTAGCCGCTCTACTCTGAGCCCCTCTCAAATCACTCTTCATCCTATGTCAAAGGGAGAGCCCAGTCACCTTCTGGAGGAAGTTCGTTTCATCAGCTTCAGCTTCACTGCTGCAGCTAATTCTTATTCTTGCTGCTTCACACTCAGAGGCAGAGGTTAGGCATTCCCAGTGCACCCTCGCTATACGTTTAGGTGCGTTACTCTGTCCAGCTTCCTCCTCCCGCCACCTGATCTAAGTCACCACCAGCTGGTGATCAGTTGTCAGCTCAACTCCTCTCTTAACCCAAGTGTCCACAACATTCAGCTGCAGATTTGATGATATGATTACAACATTGAAAACTGGAAAAGAAGACACGCACACTCTGGGAAAATAAGATGAAGATGAATAAGATACACACCCCCCGCCGTGCATTGAGGTGACCATCTATCCAGTATCTCTCGACCTCATGCACTAGCTCAGGCTCTTTCCCCAACAGAGAGGTGACATTCTATGTCCCAGAGTTGGAAGCTGTTGTAATCATTCTTTGTCTTGCCCCTCATCCAGCTACTCCAGTCTTCCGACTCGCTCTACCTCATGAGCCACAGCCCCCCTACTATGAACAGTGCTAAAATGTAACTCAACCTGAAAGCTCAAAATAGTATGAGTAACTGAGAACCAAAAAACAAAATCCTACACCCAAACTCACAGATCATGACATTACACAAATAACAGCATACATAAGCATAAACTATAACTCTACTTATAATTAATAAATATCATTATAATTTTGTTTGTTGTGTTTTGAGCCTGTCTCAGCTGTCATTTAGTCTTATTTTGAAATTCTGTACAATATTCTGAATGTGTGCCTTTCGACCCTTCTCACCCTTTCATAAAAAAAAAAAAGAATCAACCCAATGCATTGAGGAGCAGAGAGACACTTCTGAAATGCGCTGAGGTGCATCTACTGGAATCACAAGTATTCTTAAGTGGGTGTGTTAACCTCCATCAGCTGCGTTGGACCTGGAACGCAATGCAGCAACCCATCCCATTACTCCTACAATATATTACACACACGACCACAGGGCAGAAAATGATCTATTCTCTTAATATTTTTCTAAAAGACAGCTTTGCTAAAGGATACTGTTTTCTCTTTTTAGTTGCTACAAGCTGATTGCAATGTTTGCTCTGCAAGTATTCAGTGAGCTGCCCTAGCTTTCAACTCATAATGTCTCTCCACTTCCAGATAAAATATAAGCTCTTGCAGCCATCACGTTTAACAAGACAGAGAGAAGAAGAAAGCAGCAGAGGGTTCTTGTGATGTATTTCCTCTTCCTCTCCCTTTCTGCCTGTTTGGCAAGGGAGGCACTAAATCAATGTGTGTATGTGTGTGTCTGTGTGTGTGTGTGTGTGTGTGTGTGTAGGTGCGTGTGTGCGTCATTGTGTTTTGCGTGTACATAATGTGTGTCAGTGTTTGAGGCACTTGTCGCAGCAGGGATTGCTCGATAATTGATTTCAAAGTCTACCACTAGCTGAGCTGGTTGTCTTTGAATTTTCCCCTTTTCACTTTGTTTTTGAACAATCCTGCACACACACACACACACACACACACACACACACACACACCCCTCCCCTCTCCTCTCCTCCATCCTCTTTTCTTGGTTGGCAACAATAACAACAATACCTACTTATGCTATAATAAATGGCTTAGTCGTGCAACCTTTGTTTACTCATTTGTGACTGTCAGCCAGCTGTTGTCTCCTGTTCTCCCTACTCTCCCACTTCCTGTTTCCCCATGCTATGGCAGCCATCTTGGATGTCAGTGCTATACCATGTAAGAGCATTTGTTACTGTTGTAACGGGGTGTCTTTTTTGCCTCAAGACATTTAGCACTGACAAACACAATGCACTGTGCCACATATTGTGCTTGAGATGAATGCTGAACTATTTGTCCACTATACGTGCACAATATGAAGTACACTATACTGCCAAACGTATTCACTTGTCTGCTGTCACACACGTGACTTTGAGTGATATCCCCCTCTTAAACCACATGGTTTAATATGATGTTGAAGTTGGGAGCATGAAATTGTCCAAAATGTCTTGCTATGCTGAAGCATTAAGAGTTCCTTCCACTGGAACTAAGGGGCTGAGCCCAAATTCTGAAAAGCAAACAAACACCATAATCCCCTCTGTACCAAACTTTACACTTGGCAAAATGCAGTCAGAAAAGTACTGTGCTTAATGAATAGACAAAGTTGGGCACCACCTGCATAACAATGAAATTGTATGCAATGCTTTCTAATAATTCTGCCTAAGGGAAGCATGTATAGTGTGAATAAAATTGATGCCAGCACAGAACCCTGTGGAACTCCATAATTAATCTCAGTTTGTGAAGAAGACTCTCCATTTACATCAACAAATTGCAGTCTGTTAGATAAATATGATTCAAACCGCTGCAGCACAGTGCCTTTAATGCCCATGCCATGCTGCAATCTCTGTAATAAAATATTATGGTCAACAGTATTAAAAGCTGCACTGAGGTCTGGCAGGACAAGCACAGAGATGAGTCCACTGTCAGAGGCCAGAAAAAGATCATTTGTAACCTTCGCTAATGCTGTTTTTGTGCTGTCATGAATTCTGAATCCTTACTGAAGCTGTTCAAATAAACTGTTCCTCTGCAGATGATCAGTTAGCTGTTTTATGATTACTCTTTCAAGAATTTTTGAGAGAAAAGGATGGTTGGAGATTGGCCTATAATTAGCTAAAACAGCTGGGTCAAGTGATGCTCTTTAAGTAATGACTTAATTACTGCCACCTTGGTACATAGGCAATTAAGATAGATAGATCATATTTAAGATTGAAGCATTAATTAATGATAGGAGTTCTCTGGGCAGTCCATTTCCACTTCAGCTTATGGGTTATCTGCTTTAAGCTACACGTTGGTGAGTTATACCACGGAGTGAGGCACTTGTGGCAAGGATGTAAAACTAGTGATAAGATACTCGACCTCTGTGAGAGCAGAGTTTAGGTAGCTGCTCTGCATTATGTTGGCACGTGGCATTGATGAGCATAATAATAGAGGAAAAATATCCTTGAACTTAGTTACAGCACTTTCAGAAAGACTTCTAGTGTAATAAAACTTATTACTGCTGTGTAATCCAGTAAAGTACATATTATTAAACAATAATCAGACAGACGAGGATTTTCAGGAAATAATAAGTCTTCAGTTTCTTTGCCATATGCCAGAACAAGAGTGTGGTTAAAGTGGTGGGTGGGCTCATTTACATTTTGAGTGAAGCCAGCTGAATCTAATGGTAAATTAAATGCAGTGTCGAGGCTGTCATTTTCAGCATCTACACGGATGGTAAAAGCACCCACTGTAATTATTTTATCTGAACTGAGCACTAAGTCAGGTAAGAAATTCAGAGCAACGACCAGGTGGACAATAAATAACAACAAATAAAACAGGTTTTTGAACTTTCCAATTAGGGTGTATAAGGCTTTCAAATGGATTAAAACTCTGTCTGGGTCTTTGGTTAATTAAGAAGCTGGAGTGGAGTGGAGTGGAGTGGAGTAGAGTTGGAGTGGAGTGGAGAGTGAAGATTGCTGCTACTCCTCCTCCTCAACCTGTGTTTAAAGCATTCTGACAGTTAGTGGGACTTGCGGGTGTTGATTCATTTAAAATAACATATTCATCCTGCTGTAACCAGGTTTCTATAAGGCAGAATAAATCGATATATTTATGAATTATTAAATAATTTACTAACAGGGACTAAGAAAAGAAAGATCTAATGTTTTATAATCCACATTTTACTGTTTTATTCTTTGGTGCAGTTGAGGATGCAATATTGATTTTTCTTTTTGAATTTTTATGCTTAAGTTGTTCTGTTTTTTTCTTTTTGGTGGTTTTTGGTTTGTTTAATGCTGGTCTGGGACCAGGCACCCTCTCTCTGGGGATGGGGTTTTGGGTGGGATGGCAGGTGGAGAGAAGCTGCAGAGAGGCGTGTAAGACAGAAACTCTGTTTCTGTAGTCATGTTTTGGGGGGTTTAATAAATTCATCCAGATTTCTAGAAATGAGAGCTGCTCCACCCAAAGTGCGATAGATGCCGTCTCTCCTAACAAGATCAGGTTTTCCCAGAAACTTTCCCAATTATCTATAAAGCCCACAGTGTTTTTTGGACACCACTCAAACAGCCAGCAATTTAAGGAGAATATGTGACTAAACATGTCACGCCTGGTCCGAGTGGAAAGGGGCCGAGAGAAAACTATAGAATCCAACATTGTTTTTGCAAAGTTATATAGCAATTCAAAATGAACTTTAGTGATTTCTGATTGGCGTAAATGGGTTTTATTACTGCCGACGTAAATTTTAATCTTACCAAACTCACGTTTAGCCTTAGCCAGCAGTTTCAAACTTCCTTCAATATCGCTTGCTCTGGCCCCTGGAAGACATTCAACTATGGTTGCTGGTGTTGCTAGCTTCACGTTTCTCAAAACAGAGCCAGAGTTTGTTCCTCGCCAGGTGTGTCGCCAAGTGGGGAAAAACAGTTAGAGGCATGAACGAGTTGGTGGTGTACTGGGGCTTCTGTTTAGGACTAAGCTTCCTCCTTACAGTCACCACCAAAGCCAAGCCTCATCTCAGTTTAACTTTTTCATGCATAGTGGTCAGTACAGTGGACAGTAATTCAAAAACTGTTCTCTTGTATATACATCTGTTTCATTGTTATAGTTGCATATCAGCCAATGCAGTGGATGCTTGTGTATCATCCCATACATTGCTGCCTATTGGCCAGTCATGGGAAGTTGTTTTTGTTATTTTATTGGTTATTTAATGGTATGAGTTATTATTAACAGGATCAGGCTTAGTCAGTACTAGCTGTAGGGACAGTGGATCTGAGGATGCAATATCATTTTCGGTTATTGGTTTGTTAAATACATATTTCTCTGTCTCAAAAGTCAAACACATGGGGTCCAGCTGGGTTGACATGGTTGTAACTCCATGGAAAATAGGTTCATAAAAAAAAAAAAATCAGTGGTTTTTTTTTTCATGCCTAAAGAGGACTGAAAACAAAAAAAGCTTGACTGAGGTTCTCATAATTCATGCATGCAAGGGTTTATACCTTTTATGTGCTCTACTGTGAAAAAATATAGGTTTCTGAGATTTGCAAATCATTGCATTCTATCTTTATTTACACAGCATCCCAAATTCTTTGGAATTGGGATTATATTTTTATTATTCCTTCCATTTTTTAAAATCTTTTTTCATTCTTCTGTTCCTTAATGGAACAGAGTGGTTCTCTTCCTCACACTCACCAGATGCACTGACATGTACACCTTACCTCGAAAGTGTATAATTGTTTGTCTTTTTTCTTGAAGTATCCATTCCTTGTCCTTTTTTATTATCCTTTTTAAAAAACTAAATTTTTAAAAGAATAAAGTACATCTCAAGGGATTTTCCATAGTGCGTTTTCTTCTGCTGAATGACCAAGCAGTCTCATTTTCCCTTCAGCCTTCCTCTGCCTTTTTCTCTCTCTGATGAGGGAGAGGTGATGACATTACTAAAATATGGGGAAAAAAAGTTCCTAACCAGGCCAGTTATGAAGCACTAAGTCTACTATTGATTAGCTGTCCACATCACTGCCTGGTCTCTTTTCTTTCTCGTGCGCATGCTAGTGCCTACAACAGTGGAGAGCCAGATGGGAGTGACCTTTCATCACCTTTCCTTCTGGTTCCTATCCCTGCATGTAGAAAGACACACACACACACACACACACCCAACAAAATATTTCTTCCTGAAAAGGAGCAGAGATTGAGAAAAAAAACATTTTTCTTCTACAGTATACACTACACTGATCAGGGCAGCCATTATTAAAATCTTTGCAGATCCCCTGGAGAAATACATTTTGTTCAAATGGGGATTCATGTGTTCTTCCTTTGACTTGTCTTTCTGATGTTTAGATGAAACAGTATTATTTACTAGCACTAACCACATTGTCTAAAAGTTGTGTGTCATAGGAGACCAAAGAAATCCAACACAGCCTAATTGTTAGAGCCAGCTATTACATTCTACAATATCTTTTATATTTGTTTATATTTGTTTTTAATTTATTTTGTTTTTATTATTTTGTTTTATATTGGATTCTTCAAGTATGGTCATTATAATCAAGGCATCCTGCTTGCTCTCCATAAATGCCACAAAATATTTTAACCGACTTACATTAAGCTGGCTAGAATTTTTTTTTTAACATTTTACAGCGGTGTGATAATGATAATGCTGATAACAGTACTGTCTTTGACATGTGTATGCTGTGTGACATACAGTTCCTATTACTTCCACTACCACACAATCACCAAACAACCCAGCATTTTATGATTTGTGCAGCAGAAAGTTAGACCACCTTCTTTGGAAAAAATCAAACAAAATAAATCAGCTGACATGTAGCTGGCCTTAATTTGGCTTTTTTTTTCTTTCTGAAATGCACGTAGCAAAGCAGTATTAATGTGAAATATACCCTCCATGTAAGGTCTTCATTTTTAATCTACAAATCTTTTTCCTGGATAAAGACCATCCATCACAAAAACATGTAGTCAAACAGATGTGATAATAAGCATACAAAGCAATAGTATTATTATTAAGCTAGTAACAAAGTAGAATTAATTATTTGTTGGTGTGTTTCCTTTTCATTTAGAGCAGCATAATAACAATCATCACTGCTTTACATTTCTCTGCATGCCAGCCAATGCCTAATTGCAGCTAATTACCAGTGGCTGTCACGTGGGATATGATGTGTCTTCTTTCTGCAAGCCATTCCCAGTAATTACAAATATATCATGCCATCCAGTGAATCATTATTACATAAAGGTTCCCCTGGTGGCTCTTTTTCATTGGATAGGGGAGAGAAATGGCCCACATCCACCTGGACCAAGCCAGACCAATACTTCCCATTGAGGCCAGACCAGTCCAGCTCAATCCTGGCCTTGTCACAGAGCGGCATATGGGGTGGGCACTGCCTGCCAGAAGCCTGCCAGGCAGTGCCAGGATGAGAAAGATTGTAGGCCAGCGAACACTTTGACCCTGGACAGAGACCGCTTTAATCTTCACCTGCATGGCAAATGGTACAAAAGAATGAGTTGAAAACTGATGATCAATGATCAAGACGAGGAAACCTGCAGAAAGGAAAAAGAAAAGACAGACAAGAGTATGAAATCTATTAATGTGTGTAAGACATGTCAAATGAAAATTCATGCAGATGGATATGCCCAACAAAAACAATTGGGGGAAGCAAGGAGTGAATGGTATCAGGATTTGATATAGCACATTTGTAGTCTTACTAAGCACTACAAGACACATTGAACCATAACTTCAACTCTGTTTTGTACACTCGAACCATTTAACAGCAGGCGATTGCCGCCGATACACCTGTTACTGAGACGTCTGATCAAATGCACTTTGAATTACAGTAATTACACAGTCGTTTGTTCTATTGGAAAAATTGGGTTTATGAAAGCTGGGAAATTGCGCTTCGCACCCAACATAGGGTTATTACAGTAATTGTTGCTGGAAGTCCACAAATGGTGGCACTTTTGAAGTTCATGGGCTGGTCCGTGGTAAATAAAGGGTTAAGCATTTTATCTGTTCCACTTCCATGGCCAATTTAGGATCACCAGTTTGACTAACATGCATTAGTTTGGGCTGCCAATGTACCTGGAAAAAAACTCATGCAGGTAAAGGAAAAACATGCAAACTCTGCACAGAACGGACAAAGAATCTTTTCTCTGTGAGATGTGCAATTTATATATTAAGGGTGAGTGACACTCATAATAAATAGTTGAGCCAGACCAGCTATTTTCTGTAATATAGCAGTGATAATTTGCACTAAAAATTGTCTAAATTCCATCTACACCTTCATGTAAAAGATTAACACATGTAGATGATATAAAACAGACCACTGAAAGATGATTTAAAAAATATATTGTAGTGATAATATTAACCCTATTAAGGGCAATATAATGGAATTATCTCTGGTGAAGAGATGTGTAAAGAAGGTAAAAAATGCAAACCTTACAGATCCTGCTTTTCCTGTTCTGTTTCTATTGACCCAGCCCCTCCCATACTGAAGCTTTCCACAGTATGTTAGTGTTTTGGAAAGGACTGGCAATGACCGGATGGCAGGTGGTATATTATACTGAGAGAGAAAGAGGAGGAGGAGAAAAGAGAGTATTTATGGAAGAATAAGAGAAGCAGGAGGAAATAAAACCAGTTTTGTGTGACAGAAAGAGAATGAAGTGGCATGGAGCTGTGTGTGTGTGTGTGTGTGTGTGTGTGTGTGTGTGTGTGTGTGTGTGTGTGTGTGTGTGTGTGTGTGTGTGTGTGTGTGTGTGAGTGTGCGTGTGTGCGCGCCTGTGTGTGTGTGTGTGTGTGTGTGTGTGTTCCTCATGTTGCATGAACTTAAATCTGTATAGAATCAGATTTTGGGATTTTTGGGACAAGAAGCATGTCATCATATTTTATATGAAGAGTCTTAAGACTTGAATGAGAGTTAACAAGTTACTTACCCGCTCATTCGTTTAGAGGTTGTTTAAGCCTAGGGTGAAGTGAGGCAAAAGGATAAGTTAAAGTTAGGGCGATGTCAGGAGCATGCAGTGCAATGTTACTGTTTTAGTATAAGTCTACAAGAAACTAATGTACAGTAATGTGATTAAAAGAGATGAAAATATGACAGTAGGAGTGCTTCTGTCTCACACTGTCACACTGTTGGACTGTGCTCAGTCACATCTGCCTTTATATACTTGTGACAGTTTTCTTTGTTGGTTATGCAGGTTTGATGTTGTAAAATCTTCCCAGTCCCTTAAAGCTGCTGATGCCATTTGGCAAGCAGAGAGATTCAGGAAGAAAAGCACTAATACACACTATAAGGTCGGCTGCACAATGCAAAGGTAAACCACAAAGAGGAAAAAATACTTCTGCATAACTCTTATTCCAGTATTTAGCTCTAAACATAGACACATATTATCCACACTGAAATCCATTTACCAGCTCTCTGCATTTGACTCAATTACATTAGGTCTTCTTTAGCTGCTAAAGCATACAAAAGCCTAACCAGGCACCACTCACAGGCTTTCACACACAGACAAAATTCTCTAACATGCGCACACACAAACGGTATCAGTCATGGGGTGAGCCAGCTGGCAGCCAGGGCAGCCCCACATCACCATTACCATAGGAATCCTCAATCACTGGGAACTGCTGGTAATGGAGCAGTACTAGAGAGACAGTGTGATTATGTGTGTGTGTGTGTGTGTGTGTGTGTGTGTGTGCGCCTGTTTACATGAATGAGTGCAAAAAAGCAGCATGGGAGAGAAGGAGAAAACAGAGGAAAACAGACAGCATGAACTAGCACAGGTGAAAGAGGAGTGTGTGCGGTCTGTGTTTATTTGCTGCAGTGTGGTGCGCTTTTAAAGCTGAAGTGAGAATTACAAGCTGCTCTTTCTTTACCCCTGACTCCAAGATAAGCTCATTTATAAAACATTACTCCTTACCTCTTGTCTATTCCTCTCCTCCTTCAGCCCCTTGTGCACTATCCCTCCATCTTTGCATTTCTTCATTTGCGCATCCTTTCAAGGTTGATTTTCTCTTCCTTTCAAACCAATGGAGGAGAATTTCATGCATGAACTGGCTAGTCCAAGTCCCCTGATACCTCTTCACTTCTGCATAGGCACCTAGAATCCAGTGATGTACATGTGTTATGGTGTTTAATGATTTCCCTGGACCGAGCGTTACACAGACTACATGCATGTATCACCAACTATATCAGCTGCGGCTCCCTTGACCTTGCAGATTATTGCTCTCTTTGGCAGCGCTGGGTTGCGTGTGCATGTGCTCATTTTTAGGTGTGTGTGTGTTCTTTGAGTGAAAAATATCTCCTCTCAAAGCAGATGTGTTAACTATTGAATTGTTTCCCACTAGACACCAGGTTTGAAACGTATACAATCTCTCACTCTTACGCAGTTGAAAAACTGCCTCACTGTTCACCAGCACAAGCACCCGTTTTTTTCGCAGATGTCCACACATCCTGCCCATTCTAGTAATGGCATTCTGTTCACTGCCTTTTCAGGATAATGTCCATAAATCTGCTTACTATTCATTTAAAAATAAATAAATACTAAAAAAAACACAGCTTAGCATAATTAGTAGGACAATACAGCAATATGGTCATTCAACAGAAGAACAATAGTAATATTGATAGTGATAATAGTTGATGTGCCTTGTTTAGCTTGAAAATTCCAGCAGTGCTGCTGACACATTCGGAGCACTTTCCTCTCATATTGCAGCTGAAAAAAGCTGTGCCATACTCGCTTTGGCTGCCTGACTTTTAGCGCTCTACTTACAAGATGTTATCTGTTTCTTCATCACTTTATACATATGAGTTTACCCTGTTAATACAAGCCCATGAGCAACCAGACTATAAAATGTTTAATCAATATGGACAGAGACATATGGCGCACTCCCGGGCCACTGTAGAATAATGAAGTTGTTTTTACTTCCTGTTGTTTTGATCTGATTTAACCAATATTTGTACATTCTGAATAATTCAATGGATTTTCTCCTTGTTGCCAAGTGCCAAGCCTTAAATCTGCATGTATAACTGAACATATTTATGCTAATCTAATTGTTTTACAGTTAGATGACTTTGTCGTGCTTAGTCTCTAGAAAAAACACACAGCACGAGTAGAAGGAAGCACAGAGCTTAATGAACCCTCCTCACTTCCCCAGCAGCCTCAGAAGGCCGTTGTTGACCGAGGTGAGTGAGACGAGGTGATTCTAGGCAGAGTGGCCTAATTCCAATCTCACTTTGAAGCAAACCGTGCACCATACTTTGATGCAGACTCTGAATGCCAAATTGTTCCTCTTGTACTGACTCACTGGTTGGATTGTGAAGCAAAAGCCTCCTACTATAAGGAACGGCTTTTTACAAGAATGCATAACAAATTTGCAGATTTCTATGGAGTATGGGCATATTTTTATGTGGGAATTACATTGTGTTCCCAGCATTAGTTCTGTTGCAACTATTAAGGCAAAGTTTGTGACCACATTACAAATATGTGACTGCATTTGGTTCCGCTGTGTAAGTTTTAAATCGGGCTCTCTAAGTCTCATTTCAGATAGGCACAGTGGTCAAATGACGTGTATACCGTCCAGTCAAATTTATGATGTATATAACCTAAATGGTTTGCCTACATTGCCTTTGATATGGTCCAATACCTTTGCAGTTTCTTCATGTATAAAAAGTATCATCTTTTCTTTCTTTTTTGGGGGGGTTGGGGGTGCTTTTGTTTGCGTTGTTGTTTTCTCATTACTCAGCCTTTCTGAGTTGAATTTCTTAACACCATGTTGTTTCTGGAACTTTTACCAGCAGGTTCACCCTCGACTCTCTTCTTCAACATGCAAATGTGTGTATGTGTGTGTGCATTTGCATTTATGTCTATAACAGTAAATACTTCGCATCTCAATTTAAACCTGGCATCTTCATCCCAAGCAAAACACTCAGTGGGTTTTCTGTCTGCTTATTTGCTGGACTATCAGCAGAGAGTGATGATCCAGGTTGATATCCCCTAATGAGCTCGCTGACTGAATCCTTCCCCTTATGTTGCCTCTTTTACCACTGCCTCAGCAGACTTCGGCAAATGGTTCCTTGTAAATGCTTCCTGGGGACAGAGGATGCTGTCTGCCTCATGCTGGCTCATGGCTCACAGCCCTGTTGGCCGAGCAGCCGGTTAAATAGGCAGGAGCAGGCAGACCCACCTAGGCAGCTGTCTTTTGTGGAAAGTGAAGGGAAAGAATAGAGAAAGGACGCTAGAGATGAGGGCAGCATGGTGGTGCAGTGGTTAGCACTGTTGCCTCACAGCAAGGATGTCCTAGGTTTGACCGGGGCCTTTCTGCGTGGAGGTTGCATGTTCTCTCATGTTTTTTTTTAATTTAAAAAAAGCAGTGAAAAACAGTTTTAGAAAGAAATGCAAAAATACATAAAAAGGCACATTGCAGGCAGAGGCCCGGACGGTCTGATCCCTGGCTATTGAAACTAACTTTTGGGACGTGGCACATGACCATGGGAAAGGAACCTGAGCTAGCATGCAAGGTTGAGAGATACTGGCTAGCATATAATTGGGCTCACATCAACACATGGCACAGGTTTTGGAATCGACCTCCTGGGGAAGTGCTGGACTCTTCCAAAGTTTGCTGCCTGCACGTTGGAGTTTTCCCCAGTGAATACTGTCTAATACTGTAGGGTCTTTATCCTACAATATAAAGCACCTTTAGGCAACTGTTGCTGTAAATTGGCACTATTTACTGTAAGTAGAATCGAATTGAACTGACAACAATATGTTGGACTCATTCCTGGTGTTCGACTCTGCCCGTGCTGCCCTTTGTCACCAATTCTGTTCATAATTTTTATGAGCAGAATTTCTAGGTGTAGCTAAGTGGCTGAAGGCTTCTGCCTCGGTGGCCTCAGGATCTCATCTCTGCTTTTATGTGGATGATGTGGTCCTGTTGGCTCATCAGGCGGTGGCCTCGCTGCTTCACATTCCATTTCCAGCCAAGTGTGAAGCAGCGAGAATGAAAATCAGCACCTCCAAGTCTGAGGCAATGGTTCTCAGCTGGAAAAGGGTAGAGTGCCCACACCAGCTCAGGGACAAGTTGATGGCCCATGTGGAGGAGTTTAAGTATTTTGGGGTCTTGCTCATGAGTGAGGGAGGGAGGAGCAGGAGACTGATGTACCAATTCATTGTGGTGAAGAGAGAACTGAGTGTAAAAGCAAAGCTGTTGATTTACTGGTCGATCTACATCCCTACTCTCACTTATGGTCACGAGCTTGGGGAAGTAACCGAAAGAACAAGATCACAGATAGAAGCGGTGGAAATGAGCCTCTCTCTTAGGGAAGGACTCAGAGTAGAGCCACTACTTATCCAGACTGAATGGTTCAGGCGTCTGACTAGGATGCCTCCTGAGCAAGGTATTCTGGTCATGTTCTACCAGGAGAGGGCCCTGTGGTAGACCAGGACATGCTGGAGAGATTACATCTCTCGGGTGAGCTGGAAATGCCTCGGTGTTCCCGAGGATGAGCTGGAGTGATGGAGGGTTCTTTTCTCTGCTCAAATCCCTCTCACACTGATGTGAAATCGACTCTGCTCTTATGCATTATATATTGCATACATTATTTCATATGTACTACACAGGTAAATGTATGCATGTAGGCTTTCCCTGTCCTACAGTAAGAAACAGGGATTTTTTTTTATTAATCTGTGTACAACTATATTAAATAACATACAGTCAGCTCTGCTGGCAATTAAGAGTTGTTTCCTTATGCTTCTTTTCACAGGTGTAATTAGGTAGGCATGTGTGTTTATACTTGAGGGAAGGTTAGTGAGAGTAATGAAGTCATTATTCATTATTATTTCCTCTACATGGCTTGTCAAGGACCTTTTTTATGATTTGGAGCTAATCCATAAGAATGCTGAACATTGATTCAGCCATGGATTGATACATTTTCTGAAAATTAATCCTGCAAAACAAATACTTGATCAAGAAAAGGGGGGTGAAATAATGACTTATTAGCTCCTTTATCTCTACTAACAAACGTAATCATCTTAACTCAGTTTGTCAGATTGCGTCATATAATGCGGTCCAGCTTTGCTCGGAGCGGTCATTAGTCAGTTCTACCTAAACATTCCTGTAATTACACCAGGTTTCATAGTTCAATGCCTCACATTCTAGTCGGAGATTCAACATGTCTTGGTTCAGTTTAACAAAACTCCTTTAATGGAGCAAATAAATAAACAAACATAAAGACATGGATGCTGGAGAAGTCCTGTGTAAATCTGTACAGCTGTACTTAGCTAAGATGCTGTGCTAGACACATTAGTCTCCAGATGACTGGTTGGTAATAGGAAACCATTGCAGCTTGTCCATGTGCTTTTATTGGCCTTTATGATATTCATCAGCGGTTATTAGTAACAGTGCTGACCAATCCACTGCTTGACTTGATGGGCTGTGAAGTCTTTATTGGCGCCTTTGGACTGCTTGATGAGGAGCGCAGTGAGTTCAGTTTCCAAAGAGCCGTAGTAGAAATAGCTCTGGATGCTTTTCATTATTTAGCTGATAAAATTATTCAGAGCATTGGAATGCTACAAGTGAAGCTGAAAAATGAGCTTTGCATAATTATTTAATTTTATATTATTGAGTTTATTAAAGAGGTTCAAACCTGTATTGTCAGTGTGTTGTGCTGTTTGTTTTCCTTGTTATTTGAGGGTTTTGTCCTGTTTTGTTTTAACAAAATGAATAAATAAGCAAGTAAAACAGAAAATTATATTTCTAAAGGGTTCAGATTAGTTGGTGTGGGAGACAGAATCACATACATGCCCTACATTAACATTACAGCATGAACTTTCCTGTTTGGTTGACGTCAGGTACATGGGATTTGTTTGGAATCTGATAGATTTAAGGCAGTTTCTGTTAAATTGTGCTTAGCTTCTTAATATCACAAGATGACATGATTAATATTGGGACAGTCATGTCTGTATTTGGAAATTGAAAAATACTGTTGCTTAAACACAGGAGGGGAGGAGGCAATAAACTGGTCTGCAGCAGGACTGTAGTGAGCAGCTGTAACTCACTAAAGATGACAGAGGGTGTAAATGTGTGCATGTATGTGTGATTGAGACAAAGACTCTCAAAGAGCTCAGGTTTCCAAACATTTCCATATGCCCGACCCACATCTTCTTTTCCTCCAACGCTTCTATTCTTGCCATCAGCGCATCAGGTGTAGCAGACTGAGAAGTAATCTCTCGCTCTCTCATTCAAACACACACACACACACACGCACACACACACACACACACACACACACACGCGCGCACACACACATGCGCGCATGCACACACACACACACACACACACACAAAACACAAATACAAACTGGAAGAAACCAGGAGCTGTTGACTGGGATGCAAGCCTAGCAGATCTACACTTGCCAAAGAACCAGGCCCAACTGTGTGTGTGTGTGTGTGTGCGTGTGTGTGTAAACATGTGCCAAAGTACTGAGAGTTGTAGAAAGTAAGGCTCATTCTTGTGAGGCCCGGAGAAAACAGCCAAGTCCGGATCATGGCACAGAGGAGGAGCTGGTGCAGTGAGACAGAATGGGATCTGGCTGAAGTGTATTTCAGAAACTCCAAAGGAAAGCTTCAGTTATTTGCTCTCCTCCTGTCCTTGTACACCACTGTCACAATGAGTATTATAGATTTTTATCTAATTGCATCCAGAGACAGGCACTTTACATCTATTCAGTCAGGGGCTTGTCTCATGGAAGCTACTCATCTCTTATGGTTCTTAATTAAAGGCTGTGCTTGTGCAAGATCTTTAGAGACGTTTGTGTGGGTTTACTTGAACATGCTGAAGCATTCCTTCCAGCTGCTAAATTACTCTTACAACTTCTTGAATCAGGGGAGAAAAGAACCATTCAAACTCAGGTGACTCTGATAATCGATAAGAAATGCCGACACTGGTTTTATTTCAATGTGACTTCCTTTTATTAGTATATGTACAGGTCCCCAGAGCATTTCTGTCCAAATCTGAATGTTTTATTATTAATTTCTTTTTTTTATTTATTTTGCTTTTTAATTTCTTTTCTATTTTCCTTCTTCTTTCACACTGGACATCTGCTGGTACGGAGTTAGATTCAGTATTTTAGTGAAGGCTAAGATTAAAAAATGTTGGCTGAAAATCCTGCACAGAGGTCCGTGTACTGAGAGTGAGAGAAAAATATATAATTGACACTTGACAGCAAATTTCATGTGTCAGAACAGAAAGCAGACAACTACAGTTTCACAAACTTTTCATCATAACTTGAACAAAAAGCTCAGTTTAGTTCAGCTGTATGTCAACATCACCTTTGCCACTTATTAACTTCCAATTACTATAGAGGGTATAAAACTGAAATAATGGAACTCTGTATTATTTAAATCTCTTTCATAATGTATATGTCTCATACCCATGAAAACAGCTCTATTTGCATATTTGCATATCATGCAAAGCAATTTTTTATTGATTCACTGCTAATTCTTATAATTAAGTTGCTGCCACTTTTATAGTATGATACATACAAGGGGCATTCACAAAGGAATCAACACGCCAAGATGCAACCAGAAAACATGGAAAATTCAATGGTCCATGGTCCAGGACATTCAGCGACTTCAAGTAACAATGGTCAAAATAACTGCTGGTGGCAATAAGTGTTAAACTTAACATCCTGAGTTAAACGCTTCACAACTCCAAGGAAAGCCACTGAAGAGACTACCAATGAGTGTGAAGGACACCAATAATTTGCATGTGATCAAGTGGTAAGTACATTAGAAGGTCACCTGGGCAAAAGAGAGAAAAATGAACATTACAAAACAAAATTATGAACATTCATAAGCTCTTGGCATCACAACTAAAATATTGTCAAAACATTGTCTAAAATAGAATCAACAGTGCCCCCTTGTGTCCAACAGCAGAAAGCTGAACCACTGGCCACTCGCAAATGAAGCAAAGCCCTGAAACACACGCCGCTTCATGTTTAGTTTTACTCAAAACAAAATTAGCAATGAGCATCAAGTGAAGACTTGAATAAATGACCAAGACCTCATCTCATTAGGAAAATTACCAATCTCATTATGCAATCAAGTGACAATTGAGGTCATTTTCTTATGGTCTTGTCCAGACAGACCAGTGGAGTCGCTCCCCCCAGGTCTAAAGCATTTACATATTTGCTTGCTTGGGTTTGAACCAGTCTTCTACAGCACTATAATTGCTCTTTCACATAGTTCCGAACAGACGCCTCAATCTGCTGAGAACGCCCGTTGAGTGTTGGTGGTTCTGGCATCAGGCAGAGTATCTGTCCATAATGGTTCCAACTAATGTCTTCCCACAGACATGACCAAAATAACTTGTTCCCATCATTTCGCTGCATACACTTGACTTTGACACTGTGCTCTTCCACATTCATGATCACCCCTCGGTAGGCTTCATTGTCATCATTAATGATGCACCTTTCTCCAGTGTACTTTAACTCAGTCATTTCTGGTCTCCTCATGTTGTCTGGTGTTTGGTGTTGTCTGGATTGATCAGATGACAGTAAAATCAGCTAAAGTAACCTGACTATGTTTTCAGTAAGAGCTTTTAATATCAACAGCCTCTCTTTTTTTGTTATAGCATTTTTGTATAAATAATTGTTTATGTAAAACAGCTGACGAACCTTACATTTTCTAATAAACCTCCACATTCTAACCTAGAGGATCCTGGCTGATTTTCAGGAGTTTCTAGGGGTGGGGGTGGGGTGAGACTAGAAAAGGATTAGCCCTGGCCTGGCTTTTGCCTCCCTCCATTTCTTTCATTTTGCCTTCTTCTCTCTCTCACTGAGCTCAGTGAAACTCTTCTTCTTTCTAGTGTCTCTGTCTTTATGCCATCTCTCCCTCTCTTTTTTTTTTTACTTTTGTCTTCTCTCTGGGTCAGCATCACGGCGTTCCCAGCATCGCCTTGCTGTCTCTGCACCACCTGGGCTCATTGCTCTAAAAGACAACACAAAACACACAGCTGAATTGGGAAAATAAGTGTACGGTAGATCCTCACTGTACTTGCAGCAGTAGTTTCAACCTCCATTAAAGAAAGACACATTCAGGGTGGTGATGTCACTGATTTCATCAGGTGGTTTCTTAAAGGGGCCACTGCCCCATGATGGCAGAGTGGACGTCAATTTTTGGAATGCGTACAAAATGTTAAATTATAAAAAAAAAAAAAAAACAACAACAAAAAAAAAAAAATGGCATGTTTTACCCAAGAATTTGGTAAGAATAATAAGAACATTTAAAAAGCATTTTAATTTTGTGTATTGAATGTCTTATTACACTGCTTGAAGTTAGCAGACCAGCGTGTGGAGCATAGCTAAAGCGGATACACCCAACCAAAGAAAATTCTAAAAGTATAAAATTAGTAAAATTAATTTTAAGAACTGATTTGTGCATCACTGTATCCACATTTTTAATAAGATGTTTTCATTATTTTGTAACATTTTAATGATAACTTATTCATTCTGGTGAGATAACCAATGGGTACTTTATAGTGATATTGACCCTTAAAACTCAGATATGCAAATTAATATTTAATTTTAAAAAATGTCGAGAAGGTTCAATAAACAAGTACTTTGATTTTCTGGTGGCTATTTCATGGTTAAGCCTTTGCAGGGGTTATTGAATGTACCAAGATTTTATTTGTTGCTGATGATGTTGTGTTTGTTCTTTTGTGGGTTTTTTTTTTCTGTTTCATTGTTGGTTTGTACTATCACCACTCTTTGTTTGTTTAGACAATTAATATGAAAAATGCTTTAAAATAACAGCTGTGCCATTTGTTACGTGTTACGCATACATTTTGTCCAACAAAAGATGAGGGAAACGAGTTGGGTCTGATTAATGTGAAGTAGAAAGGAATAGAGGGGTAAAGACAAAAGAAAACAGCATTCTGTCTTTGGATTGATCTGCGTTTCTGCCAGTCTCTTACTGTTTGAAACTCTCAGCAAATAAAAATAAATGACTTCTATTTTTGCAGAAGCCAAAACAGGAAGTGGTCTGTGCAAACCGGGAACCGTTGCTTTGTTTGGTAACGTCGTCTACAGTGAGCTACTCAACGAGCACTTGTGGCACTTTGGGGTTCCCCTCATCGTCAGACTGGTCAGTCAGTTTTCTTGCTTCCTGGTACTTAAATTTCATTCCTTTTTTTTTCTTACTAACAGTCCACACACAAACACACTCTGGTTGTGTCCACCTATTTGCTCTGTATTTCACTACGTGTGCCATTTTTTTAAGGGTATCTCAAGTTTATTCATATCATAACATCCTCAAAAGTTCTAAAAATTAAATAAATAACATTTCCACAATGCAAAGATAGCAAAATGACTGCTCGGTCATTCATGATTCATCAGCTGAGACTGTGATGATGAATCTCAATATCATGCTTATTATTGAGTGAATTGCTTACTATATTTTATATAAAGAGTCATCGCAAGTTAACAAGGAGGAGATTTTGGACACACCCCTCTCTCACGCTTTGATTTCTGTGAATTCTCACTGCCATTTAATAAGCATGTGTGGTGTTGAGGAGCTTTTCCTACTTCAGATTCAGCCCTGCAGATAATGGATTGAGCTCTAGCATTAACACCAACTAATGCAATATTAGCGCTTTTTCGATTACCTTTGAATTAAGTTGTAATCTCTTGATGTTTTATTGAACTGCTGATAAATGTTATATTTGATAGAGATTAATGCTGTCTCCCAATCAGGATACAGAACTGGGTATTTGCTGGCTCAGTTTGATCACTCATATTTTGGTTTTTGTAGATATAATATTTCAGGTTATGCATCGATTTTAAGGTTTCAGTTTAGATAATGTGCTGGGAATTACACACACACACACACACACACACACACACACGTTTTAAATGATTCAGGGCATTGCACATATTGGATGTCATGAAGATGGAGCTCTGTAACAAAGACACCAGCTGGCCTCTCTCAACTCTTCATTCACTTTTCAAAGCTTTATTCACCCCATTCAGATTCAGCATGTATCATAAATATTACTTGCTTGTGTTAGCCTAGTTTGATGACAGCTAGATAATGCGCGATCGATTATGCACTGTGGGTTCAACTGATGATGGTAGATTCTCATATTTATAGATTGAAATGGTTCATAACCATGATCTTTTGCAAACATTCAATAATTCCAACCTTGCAGGTTATAATATCAACTGATACATTTTTAAAAGTGCTTCAGAGGACAAAATGGGAAACAAGCGATAAATAAAGCATTTAAGAAGACATAAAACTGAAAGAACAGAAGGTATAGAAAGTTTCGCAGCACAAGGGGATAGAAGAGGGGAAAATAAAGACAATTAAAAATGAAAAAAAGGGGAATTAAAATCATATGTAAAAAAATGAAAATAAAAATGAAAATAAATTATCACAAGAAGATGAAACAATCATGGACAACACAGACGTAACTCAAAGTGCTCTGGATCATCCATCTCTAGATGTGTCTCACAGCATCATAATACAGTAGGATTATTTTAGACTGAAGGTGAATGATTTCATATCTATTTTGGTTGTCAATTTTTAACCATAACATTCTACTTCTTGCCTCTATATTCTTTCCTGAGTGTCAGCAGAAGAGGAACATATAATTAACAAATATATTCAGAGCCAGAGGAAAACAGAGTTGAGGGAAATACCAATATATGTTGACTGACACACCTGAAAGACTGGTTATTAAGATGCAGCACATACCAGTGCACATGTAAACCTGCCTAAACTATAATAATCTGGATGCAAGAGAGAACAGTAATTAATCGTGTTGCCTTTAATACAAAAGCATCAGAATACAGAAGCTACTTTGACTTCAAAAATTGTCATGTTGTTTTTAGTGCAGGTCACAAATACTTCACTTTTTAACTAAAAAAAATACTCTTAAAAATGTCAATTCTGTAATAATATAATTTTATTGACTATGGGTACTATCAGCATGAGCAGTAGCATCCATTTCATATGATTATGTTTTGAATCTTCTGTTTCTGGCATCAGTGATGAATGTAGATTCAATTCAGTTTAATCCAGATTGTCATGGTCCTGGTTCGGTGGCCCAGTGTTTTGTGTTCCCTTGGTTCTGTTTTAGTTATTTCTCTGATTATGTTTATTAATTCTCTTTTGTATTCCTCAGTTTATTTCTAGTCCCTTGTGTTTCCCTATGTCAGGTCTGCGTCTCTGTCCCGTGTCAGCAATACTAACTGAACCAAGGCCACACAACAT
>JAMQGT020015210.1:0-52227 GCA_024447675.2 Pterophyllum scalare | reverse complement strand
TGCTCGCACTGGGGTAGTTCAGAATCAACTGTGAAGTGGCTGGGATGAGAATTAGCATTTCCAAGTTGGTGTCCATTGTTAGAAAAGGATGGAGTGCCCATTCCAGGTCAGGGGTGAGTTGAGTTTAAATATCTTGAGGGTTTTGTTCACAAGGGAGTGGAAAGCAAAGTTGAAAATTGACAGAAAGATTGGTGCAGTGTCAAGCAGTGGTGAGGACGCTGTACTGAGAGCTGAGTGTAAAAGCCAAGGTATTGCTTTACAGGATAATCTATCACCCTACCCTCAACTCTGGCCACGAACTCTGGGTAGTGACTGAAAGAACAATTTCGCAGATACAAATGGATACATATGAGCTTCTGCCAAAGGGTGGCTGGGCTCTCCCTTAGAAACAGGATGGGAAGTTTGGTAATTCGAGAGGGACAGTAGAGCCGCAATTTCTCGTCATCAAAAAGAGCCAAGTGAGGTGGGGAAGCCCCGGGGGTAAATCCAGGACACACTAGAGAGTTTATATCTCTCAGCTGGCTTGGGAACACCTTGGTGTCCCCACAGGTGAGTTGGAGAAGGTGGCTGAGGACAGCAAGGTCTGTGTTTCTCTGCTTAGTTTGCTGCTCTTGTGTTCTGGACCTGGATAAGCCAGCAGAAAATGGATGGCTGGCTGGCTTTATTATTAGTCAAATCAATAACAGCAGTGACTGTTTGACAAAATTGGTAAGACTATATTCCCTAATCACTTTATAACTCAGTTAAAAAGTTTTCCTGAAGAACACAAAATGCTCTGGGTGATCCCTAACTTCTCAACGGTAGTGACTATATTTAGATTTATTCGTCTGACTTGTTTTTAGAACTAATCACTGGTTGCAATCTTAAATCACAGACTCTTGGGAGTGCAGAAAAAGCAATAGTTAGTAACGTAGTTTTAAGACTGAAAAGCTATGAACTTTATCACATTTTAACAAAATATCTATAAAATTCTACTAAACAGATCTGCCAGCCTCACAACTGTCTTTACATCTACACTATATTGCCATAACTATTTGTTTGTCTGCCCTCACATGCATATGAACTTGAGTGACATCTGATTCTTCTCCTATGCCACTCTGCTCTCTGGAGTGGCATAGGAGAGGAGAGAGCTAGGAAGTGAGCTGTCGTCATTGCAAATCCCTTTGGTCTTACAAGGTAGCTACTTGGGGACAAGCCCAGTGACCCAGCTGCTCAGCGAAAGAATTAAACTTTTTCTTGTACAACACCCTGAGCAAGGATCTGGAACCGGACATAGCTCCCGTCAGCCAGTCCTGCCAACATTAAGGGTTTGATCTGAGGGAATCAAGCTTGAAGAAGGTTGTGGAGGTGATTAAGGTAGCATGTTCACCATCAGATCTGGGCCCCAGTGGTGTACAAGCACTACCCCAGCTCCATCATCACCTCTGGAAGCTCTTGAAGGTGATATGGCATACAGGGAGAGTTGCTGACCAGTGGAGGTGTGTTTAGGGAGTCTCGATCCCAAAAGAGAAAGACTCAAGAGCCAGTGTGCAGGGAGGTAGGACTTAGGCAACAGGAAGCATGGAAAAAAGTATCAGAGTGTATCACAGCATAAGATCACTTGGTTTGACCAAGTCCAGCCAATATACATATGTGGGGCAAGAGTGAGATTCCTACCTATGTACTAGGCTCTGGAAAGTGATCCTTAGAACACCTGTTGAGTAGCTGCCAAAGGGTCCTTGCGGAAAATTGCTATTGATGGCACCATGGACAAATGCTCAAGGCAGTTGCAGAAAGCATAGCCAGTGCCATCAGCTCCAGCAAATACCATCCTGCCCCCAAAGAGGGAAATTGTTTTTGTCAAAGCTGAAGAGGAACCCTGCCAACAACAGATGACACGATCGGGTTCCTTCACACATCTTCTGACTGGTGCTTTCACATAGATCTGGGGAAGCAGCAGAGGGTTCCTCACAACATTGTCGACACATCACTTTGACCAGACATGATCATGATCCTCAGAGAGAATGAAACAACTGATCATCCTGGAACTCAGAGTGCCCTGGGAAGAACAAATGGAAGAGGCCAAAGAGAGAAAGTGCGCAAAGTAGCAAGGAACTAGTTGAGAAGTGCCAACAGCGGGGCTAAAAACTCACTATGAGCCAATAGAGGTTGGCTGTAGTGCCTCACCCTGCAAACAACTGGGCCTAACAGGAATGGCTAAGAAGGTGGCCCATCAAATCCATGAGTGAAGTTGACCATCAAGTATGTAGATGGTGAAGGGATCCAAGCACAGAACATTCAAGCACACCATGGTTAACTGGAGCAGAGGTGTAGTGGGAGCCTCCCATGGTGATAAATGATGTCTAGTTGGAGAGGTAGAACTGAAACAAGGAGAGTACAGTACCAGTGAGGCCAAGATAGTTGGATAGATGTGAAAGATAGATGGTGTGAAAAACAGTGCCAAAGGATGCAGAAAGGGCTGGGAGGATGAGGATGCTGATGTGGCCTGAGTCAGCAGCAATGAAAAAGTCATTAGTTATTTTGATGAGAGCAGTCTCAGTGCTGTGGTGTTCTTTGAAGGCAGATTGCAAGGGTTCGTAGAAGTCATGGTCGGACATTATATTGATGGAGTTGGGTGGCTACTGCTCTTTTCAAAATTTTGCTGAGGAAAGGAAAGTTGGAGATGGGTCAGTAATTTTAATTGGTTGTCAGGATCTAAACCTGGCTTCCTGAGGAGTGGAGTCACTGAGGCAGTTTTGCAGCTGGAAGGACACCACTCCTAACTCCAGGGAAGAGTTGATGATATCAACTATAAGGGGTAGACATGCTTTAATTGGCACTGTCTGCATGGGGTCTAGGGTGCAGGAGGAGGACTTGGTCTGAGAGATCCACTTGGTGACCTTACAGGAATTCACAGAGAAGGAGCACTAAAGTAGATGTGCAGCGGGGGGATGAAATCCTGAAGCTGATGTACAGAGTTAACCTTTTCTTGGAAGAAGTCCAGAAACTTTTGGCAGAGGTCAGAAGTACTTGAAGGGTGAGGTGGATCAATAGGCGAAGTAGCTGGTTGATGCAGTCTGGGATAACATTGCTGTTGGTAAATAAGCAAAGAGTAAAAATGAGTCTTGGTCTGAGAGAGAGGAGCTTTGTCCAAATTGTTCCAAATGTCTTGGTATGCTGAAGCATTAAGAGTTCATTTCAGTGGAACTAAGGGGCTGAGCCCAACTCCTGAAAAACAACAGTGTTAAAGACACCGCCAGTCCAGTGGCAGTGCCTTTAACACCACTGCATTACACTTTGTGATGCAAGGCTTGGATGCAGCTGCTCTGTCATGGAAACCCATTCCATGAAGCTCTCTATGCACTGTTCTTGAGCTAATCTGAAGGCCTTATGAAGTTTGGCAGTCTGTAGCAACTGACTTCAGAAATCTCTTCACATTATGCGCTTTCAGCATCCGCTGACCCTGCGCTGTCATTTTACATGGCCTAATACTTTGTGGCTGAGTTGCTGTCTTTCTCAGTCACTTCCATTTTGTTATAATACCACTAACAGTTGACTGGCTGTGGTTTCCTATCATGGTACCATGCTGGAGTTCACTGAGCTCTTGAGAGCAACCCATTCTTTCACTGATGTTTGTAGAAGCAGTCTGCATGCCTAGGTGTTGGTTTATACACCTGTGGAAGTGACTGGAACACCTGAATTCAATGATTTGGATGAGTGAGTGAATACCTTTGGCACTATAGTGTATCTGTTGACACAAATATGAGAAAAATTATTCACTCCATTAGTTTAAAAAAAATAAAGGAGTGGTTTCTTCTCAAGTAACTTACTGCCTATTGTCTATATAACTCTAATTATTTGGCAATATTCTTCCTGACACTGGGGCGATGTCAAAATCTGTGGATAACTCACATTTACCTGTGTAAAGAGTATTGCTCTTAAAAATAATATTAATTATTTGTAACATTATTTGTTACATTTTTGTTTCTTTGAATAGAGCAGCACTTAAGTGCAATGGCAATAGTATTTCATGATAAAAAGAATTAAGGGCTAAGTGAGGCAAAGACAGACATGGCTGTGTGCTCTTTCTCCTCACTTATCATGTGTTATGTAATATTGTCTGCAGGAACAGGAAAAATCCAGTTAGCTGCCTTCACAGAGACTGGAAAACCTTGGCACTTACACACTGCATGCACAATGTCCAAAGACATGCATGCACACACAGACGGTTTCTTGGCAACACAACATCAACCGGATGAAACTGGTTTTGACAGTGAAAGTTACACAAGACTACATCTTCATATGCCAATATGGAGGTTCACAGTGTGAACTGTGATAAACTAGAATCACAACAGAACACTATTACTGTCTTAAAGAATACTTAAAATAATGTGGATTATAATTATTAAGCATTAAGCGATAAATTATTTTATATTCAAAAGTTGAGCTCACATTCATAATCTTGACTGACAGTAATGAAGGGAAGCTTGGCTTTGCTGGGTTACTGAGACAAACAAATCCATTTAAAGTTGTTCAGAAGGATCCCGTTTAAGCACAGGATGTAAAGCAGACTGTTAATGAGTGGCTCAGAGGCTGTTACTAACACTGTTACCACTCATTTCCTTTCCTGTGCAGGTGTTGTTCACATAACAGTAAAATACACAACTATCCCAGACTGATGTTATTCAGTCATTGCTATTTCCCAGTGAAAACTAAGAACCAAGTTAAAATGCAGCTGACCAGCCTGTCACTATGGCAACAGTCCAGGCACTAAATGAATAGAAAGACACAAACATTTGTGTATGTAAAGGAAAAAATGTCCCACTGAAAAAGAATAGCAGGAGTGTAAACAATGAAATTTCTAGATTGTACTGTATAATTTATTAACCAATCAATAAAAAAAAAAGCACATGTATCAGAGTGCATTTTACCTATACCAAAACTTGTTTACACTTGAACCTGACCAGATCAGATGTAGTAGTCTATAGAGCAATCATCTGTTACAATTCATGCATCACAAACATTACATATGAGAAGCCATAAAGGTGTTCTAATTTTTTCTACAGCAAGATTAACTCCTAGAACAAGAGTGGCTGGTGTTTGGTCCATTTCCATCTTTAATGTCTGCTCATATGTGTGGGCATTTTAAAGACATTTAATGACACCAGATTAAGTTTTAAAATCACTGGAATAAAGATTTGTGTCCTGGTCATCACATTTTCAAAATCTCTGCTTCCTTGCAAGTTAAGACTTGATCTTATGAGTAAAATTAGGTTTATCCAGAGATGTGGCATTCTGAATTCAATTCACTTCACTATTTAATTTATATAGCTCCAAATCACAGCAAGACCCTACAGTAATTACAGAAAAAAACCCAACAGTCAAAACGACCCCCTATGAGCAAGCACTTGGTGACAGTGGGAAGGAAAAACTCCCTTTTAACAGGAAGAAACCTCCAGCAGAACCAGGCTCAGGGAGGGGCAGTCATCTGCTGTGACTGGTTGGGGCTGAGTGGAGAGAGACTAATGATTAAATACAGAGTGGAGTATAAACAGAGTGAAAAAGGTGAATGAAAAGAAACAGTGCATCATGGAAACCCCCCAGCAGCCTAGGCCTATAGCAGCATAACTAAGGGGGGGTGGTTCAGGGTCACCTGGTCTAGCCCTAACTATAAGCTTGATCATAAAGGAAAATTTTAAGCCTAATCATAAAAATAGAGAGGGTGTCTGTCTCCTGAATCCAGCAGTCTGATAGTGTTTTGATTGGGACAATAGGGTACTATGAGGTCTTTAAGATAAGATGGGGCCTGATTATTAAAGACCTTGTATGTAAGGAGAAGGATTTTAAATTCTATTCTAGATTTAACATGATTTTAACTCCTCCGTGAATCACCACCTTTTCATGGCGGAGGGGTTTGTGTCTCCCAGTGATCCCAGGAGCTACGATCTCCAATGGCAAATTGGTTCTGGGTGAGGGGCCAGACAAATAAGACCCCTACGTCTACAACAACGAGGGAACAGTTTACCCTGCCCAGGATAGGGTTACTGGGTCCCTACCCTGGAGCCAGGCCTGGGGAAGGAGCTCGAGGGAGAGCATCTGGTGGCTGGGCATTAGCCTGTGGTGCCTGGCCCGGGCGAAGCCCAAACAGGTTACATGGGCCCGCCTTCTTGTAGGTCCACCACCTGCAGGAGGCGTCGTAGGGGTTGGGTGCAGTGTGTGTCGGGTGGAGGCTCTGGCGGACTGATTACTGGCTATCGAGACATGGAATGTCACCTTTCTGGTGGGGAAGGAGCCTGAGCTAGTGTGTAAGGTTGAGAGATACCAGCTAGATATAGTTGGGCTCACCTCAATGCATGGCCTGGGCTCTGGAACCAGTCTCCTGGAGAGGGGCTGGAGTTGCCACTGGTGAAAGGCAGTGAGCTGGGGTGGGTATTCTTGTATCCCCCCCCCCGGCTTGCTGCCTGTACATCTGAGTTTTCACCGGTGGACGAGAGGGTTATTTCACTGCGCCTGGGAACGGGTCCTGACTGTTGTTTGCGCTTATGCGCCGAATGACAGTTCAGAGTACCCACCCTTTTTGGAGTCACTGGGTGGGGTGCTCGAAGGTGCTCCATCCAGTGACTCCATCATCTTGCTGGGAGAACTTCGACGCTCATGCAATGACAGTGAGACCTGGAGGGGTGTGATTAGGAGGAACGGCCTGCCCGATCTGAACCCAAATGGTGTCTTGTTACTGGACTTCTGTGCAAACAACAGTTTGTCCATAACGAACACCATGTTCGAAAATAAGGATGTCCATAAGTGCACACGGCACCAGGACACCCTAGGTCGGAGGTCATTGATGGATTTTTGTAATCGTATCACCAGATCTGCGGCCATATGTTCTGGATACTTGGGTGAAGAGATGAGCTGAGCTGTCAACTGATCACCACCTGGTGGTGAGTTGGATCAGGTGGCGGGGGAAGATGCTGGACAGACCCGGTGCACCTAAACGTATTGTGAGGGTGCGCTGGGAAAGCCTGGCAGAAGCCCCAGTCCGTGAGATCTTCAACTCCCACCTCCGGCAGAACTTCGACAGCATATCGGCAGGCCAAGCAGAACGCAGCTTGGGCAGTGGCCAAAGCGAAAACTCAGGTGTGGGAGGAGTTTGGTGAGGCTATGGAAAAAGACTTTCAGATGCCATTGAAGCGATTCTGACAAACCATCAGGCGACTCAGGAGGGAAAAGCGGTGCTCCACTCACACGGTTTATACTGTGGGTGGGGTGCTGCTGACTTCAACTGAGGCTATAGTCGGACCGTGGAAGGAATACTTTGAGGACCTCCTGAATCCCAGTGACACGCCTTCTGTAGTGGAAGCAGAGTCTGGGGATGAAGGGGAAGACTTGCTCATCACCGGGGGTGAGGTCACTGAGGTGGTTAAACAACTCATTGGTGACAGGGCCCCTGGGGTGGACAAGATTCGCCCTGAGTTCCTGAAGTCTCTGGATGTGTACGGCTGTCTTGGTTGACACATCTCTGCAACATCGTGTGGAGATCTGGGGCAGTGCCACTGGATTGGCAGACTGGGGTGGTGGTCCCCATCTTTAAGAAGGGAGACTGGAGGGTGTGCTCCAACTTCCGGGGGAATCATGCTCCTCAGCCTCCCCGGTAATGTCTATGCCAGGGTGCTGGAAAGGAGGACCCGCCCGTTAGTCGAACCTCAGATCCAGGAGGAACAATGCGGTTTTCATCCTGGTTGTGGAACGCTGGACCAGCTCTTTATCCTCTCAAGGATATTCGAGTGTGTGTGTGGGAGTTTGCCCAACCAATATACATGTGCTTTGTGGACTTGGAGAAAGCATTTGACCGCGTCCCTCGGGGTATCCTGTGGGAGGTCCTGCGGCAGTATGGGGTACCTGGCTCGTTGTTGTGGGCCATTCAGTCTCTGTACAATCACAGCGAGAGCTTGGTCCATATAGCCGGTAATAAGTCGGATTCATTTCCTGTGGGTGTTGGACTCCGTCAGGGCTGCCCCGTGTCACCGATTCTGTTCATCATTTTTATGGACAGAATTTCTAGGCGTAGCCAGGTGGCAGAAGGCTTCATACTTGGTGGCCTCAGAGTCTCGTCTCTGCTCTTTGCAGATGATGCAGTCCTGTTGGCTTCATCAGGTGGTGGCCTCCAGCTCGCACCGGAACGGTTCCAGGTTCAAAGTGTTCCAGGCATGTCCTACTGGGAGGAGGAACTGAGGCACATCCAGGACACACTGAAGGGCTCTTTCAGCTGGCCTGGGAATGCCTTGATGTTCCCCTGGATAAGCTGGAGGAGGTGGTTGGGGAGAGGGATGTCTGGGTTTCTTTGCTTAGGCTGCTGCTCTGGTTACCCACCAGAGAGTTCCACCAGTATCAATTCATAGCAGGTTTGAGCCATGGTGGTTCCTTGGTTGTTCCTGAACTCCTAACCAATTTCCTCTTATCTGAGCATGATCAACCGCTGGGTAGAACCCTGTATAAGAACCAGTGCATTCCTTCTTCAAGCTTAACTGAGTTCCTTGGACTTACCCATTGTTTTTTGTCCCGTCTTTCTCCCCTCAGCCTCAACTGGTTGCAGCAGATGACTGCCCCTCCCTGAGCCTGGTTCTGATGGACGTTTTGTAAGGTTAAAAGGGAATTTTTCCTTCCCACTGTCAGCAAGTGTTTGCTCATAGGGGGTTGTTTTAACTGGGGAGCCTGCATGTCCTAGTGGAACAGACCCGGTCAGATACGTTTTGGATTAATGGAGCTTGTGGAGAACTGTGTGTCTTGCGGTGCTATCGGTTGAGGACGTAGAAGATGTATACATATGACTTTTTGGTAACGGGATCTCTTCTGTCTGGGCTTGGAGGATACCCGATTTACCGGGAAATTAAGAAAATCTAGGCAGCAGTTTGGCATCTGACGAGTCAGCAGAACCAGATGGATGGGCTGTGCAGAGCCGTTCAGACTCAGACTCAGATCCTCTTGGACCTGAGCAACAAGCTGGAAGCATTGTCCAGCTGTGAACGTGCTCGCAGGCGAAAGGGATCAGATTTGGAGATAAAGTTTGGTCCTGCATGCGAAGACGTAACTGCAATTGGACTATTGGATTTACTAAATGCGTTCCAGTGAAACTAAGGCTGTTGAAAAAATAACAAGCAGCCTGTACCAAAACAACATCTGCATTATCAGGAATTCAGCTTCCTAGCAACCCGGATTGTATCCAAAAAGCATAAAACCACGGCTGCCCAAATCACGGCAATTAAATGTGCACCTCAACTCTCCTGTTTCCACTAAAACTGTCCGTTGAGAGCTCCACAGGGTCAATATACATGACCGGGCTGCTATAGCCAAACCTTTGGTCACTCATTCTCTGATGAGTCCACCTTTACTGTTTTCCCCACATCCGGGAGAGTTACGGTGTGGAGAAGCCCCAAAGAAGCGTACCACCCAGACTGTTGCATGCCCAGAGTGAAGCATGGGGGTGGATCAGTGATGGTTTGGGCTGCCATATCATGGCATTCCCTTGGCCCAATACTTGTGCTAGATGGGCGCGTCACTGCCAAGGACTACCGAACCATTCTGGAGGTGCCATGTGCATCCAATGGTTCAAACATTGTATCCTGAAGGCGGTGCCGTGTATCAGGATGACAGTGCACCAATACACACAGCAAGACTGGTGAAAGATTGGTTTGATGAACATGAAGGTGAAGTTCAACATCTCCCATGGCCTGCACAGTCACCAGATCTAAATATTATTGAGCCACTTTGGGGTGTTTTGGAGGAGCGAGTCAGGAAACGTTTTCCTCCACCAGCATCACGTCGTGACCTGGTCACTATCCTGCAAGAAGAATGGCTTCAAATCCCTCTGACCACTGTGCAGGACTTGTATATGTCATTCCCAAGATGGACTGACGCTGTATTGGCCGCAAAAGGAGGCCCTACACCATACTAATAAATTATTGTGGTCTAAAACCAGCTGTTTCAGTTTCATTGTCCAACCTCTGTGTGTGTGTGTGTGTATATGTGTGTATATATATATATATATATATATATATATATATATATATATATATGTGTGTGTGTGTGTGTGTGTGTGTGTGTGTGTGCGTGTGTGTGTGTGTGTGTGTATATACACATACATATATATTTGAGTCTATGTAAAAAGAAGAGTTCAAAGAAATCATTAAAAGCTCAAAATTACCACAAAATTCATGCCCATGAAGAATGTATGTAAACTTCTGGCCACTGTAACTACACCCTTTCTAAACAGACTAAATTCTCTGTTTATATCTGTCAGCCTTATCCATTCTGCTGATTGTTGCTTCTTTTTTTTTTAATTAACCAAAAAATACCAAGTACAAAAGGCAGTTGACTTTTGGTTCTGAAGTGTTACAGTGCTCTAATTTGATCCCTTCTTATTCACTGTGTGACAGAGACATTGCACAACATCTCGTGGACACCACAAAGTATCACAACATTAAAAAAAATCTAACTGTGATGATATGACTTAAAATATTATTAAATGAATACTGAATAAATACAGATCGATAGATAAAATGCAATCCCTGTGACTAGTAGTGTAGCAAGTGTGGCACTGTGCATTATGGCCAAACATCTCCACTTTGGTCTCCTCTGTCCAAAGGTGTTCCAGAAGTTTGTTCAGATGCAACTTTGCAAAGCTAAGCCTTTTTATCTTTTCTATTTTTTTTTAAAGAAAAGATGCTTTCTCTCAGCAAGCCTTTCAAACAAGCCATACTTTTTCAGTCATAAAAAACATGCTAACTGAGGCATGCATAGTCTAAGATACAGCTCTTGGGTTTTCTCAGAGCACTGCACAGTCTGACTTTGGGGTCAGTTTCCCAGGTCGTCCACTCTTGTTAGCATTGTGGCATTGTGTTAACACACACCTAAATGCTCCACACCAGCAAACTGCCAAATGTCTGCTTTTACAGCAGTGGTCACATTTGGTGATGATCAATTCATCATGTGCATTTGATGAGCAGCAACTAGAACTACTTACCCTCTTAATTCCTACGGAAGCAGTAAAGGTGTACTTAAGTTTTTCCACACACTGCTTCAGCATTTTGTCTTGAATTTTCGTCAATAAATAAAGACATGGTGTAAAATGTCATGTTTTGTTGATCATCTGAGGTTGTATATACCCAATTTTAAGATGTGATGAGAGCCAGATTCTTTTTTATTTTGTCCTGATCTGTAAAACCTTAGAATTGAAAGAGGCCTTACTTTCCTTTTACACTGAGTCTAGTTTGCTTCCAGACCTAAAGATTCCTTATTTTACTGACAAAAATGCACATTTAAATCTTTGAGCGGTTTTTACAAGGAAGTAAAAACACATCAGAGGCCATTGAACAAGTATTTGTTTGTATATAAAATGATACATATAAACATACAATGTTTGTTTTCTGTGTTTATCTTTGTGGTACAATTTGCATCAATCTTCGTCGGTAACCTATAAATGTAAATGATTGAAGTCCTTACTTCACTTAACCAGCAAGAGTCCAGCCAAGTCCTTAGCTGAGATGTACCGGTCCTGGAACAAATAAATATATTAATGCAATTACTCATATCATTCCTGACAGCGAAAAACAGTTACTCTTTAACTTCTTCTTGCGCTGTAAATGTGTGATATGTTTTATGACTACTGATTTGAACACATGCAGACAAGGCAATGAATCCCCGTTCCTGCTGCTGCAGACTGGAGTTACCCAAACCAGGACACGCACAGGCTGTGTATATGCAACTGATTACGTAATTTTGAAACTTATTAACGATGCTATTTAATGAAGTGGTACTGCGGTTCCGCTCCTCTGAAAAAACTGGATCCCACTGGATCCAGCTGGTTCACACAGACAGGTTAAAGGTTAGCGAATCCCAGCAGGTTGGTAAAAATACCCCCCAGTCTATACCGACGCTATGTTAAATGACAATAGGCGTTTCATCAGAAGCCATCCAGCCTTGCACGCTGCAGGCTGCTGCGTAATTCAGTGCACTGACGTTTTAACAGCCCTGACACAATCGCGATGTGCCCGCTCCTCTGCTCTCATCAGAGCGACCCCTGTGAACACCGTCAAGGCTTCGCGAACACTTACTGACGATCCAGCCACAGCAGGACGATCCACGCGTTAAAATCCCCGCACCACTGCCGGACGACAGCTGTAAGGGAGCAGTCTCCTGGATTTGTGCAAGCTGCAGACTCCTCCCCCATCAGCACGGCCACCGAGTGGCCTAGAAACACAGAGAGGGGGGGTACTGCTCTGCTCTGAGGAGGGGCTTATTTCTAGTTCACCGCCTGTCTCTATCTATCTATCAATAAATATTACATTCGTTTACAGCATGCGCTTTCAGTGTGTAGCGCATACTGTAAACAAATCAGTTTTTCTGAATAAAAGTAAGAAGTATTACTGATTTTTTAAAAACGGAATATGCTTTCAATGAGCTTTTTTGTTTTATTTGGTATTAAATCAGGACGCTCTCTGCTGCCGGTTGGTGTGAAAAAGGGGTGGAAAGAACAGGACGGTGGCATTGATGTATTAATCAGAGTCAGCAGTGTGTTTTTTCTCAAGCCTGTGTGCATGGAAGCAGCCAGTAAGTAAATCCAAAAATTGTAATTCATTTTCCTCACTCTTTGTTACCTGATAGCTTTGTCCAAATTGGCTGCTTGTCTGTTGTGGCTGATTTTAGAACGGCATCATTAGACGGTTTAATTCCTGAATATTGCCTTGTATACACAAATCCAGCAATAACATTATGATCACCTGCTGACACCTTTGGTGGGTGACAGAGGTCAGCATGGGCACCCTGACTGGTCTGCAGCTATGCAGCCCCATATGCAACAAACGGCGACGCTCTGTGTATTCTGACATGTGTCTATCTGAACCAGCATTAACCTTTTGGCAATCTGAGCCACAGTAGCTCATCTGTTGGATCAAACCACACGGGCCAGCCTTCACTCCCCACGTCCAGCAATGAACCTTGGCCCCCCCATGACCTCATGGGGGGCCAAGGCCATCACTCGATTTCTTCAGATCAGGAGCACCCCACAAGAGCTGCAGTTTGGGGGATGCCCTGACCCAGTACTCTAGGCATCATAACTTGCCAAACCTGCTCAAATCCTCATGGGTGCCTATTTTTCCTCCTTCTGACATGTCAGCTTTCAGGACAAAATGTTCACCTGCTCCCTGATAGATCCCACCCCCTAACAGGTGTCATGATGAAGAGATAATCAGTGTTATTCACGCTACCCGGTCATAATGTTATGCTTGATTGTGCATGTTGACGTTTACTGAATAAGCTGATATGACTTGCACAGTTTAGACACCATTTCTGTTATTTTGTTGTTGCATTTTATGTGCAGAGGGCAAGCTCTATCTAGTAGAGCCATATATTATTGAGGCCTCATTGTTGTTTTGGGTTATTGATATCATTATGCTTATGTTTAAAGATTAAGCTGGCAGAAAGATATGTTGCATTGTATATTTATACAGCAAATGACAACTTGTATTTATTGTCATTTCTTTCCTATTTCAGAACCAAACACATACCAGTATGTCTAGAGTTGTAATTTACATTTATTTTCAATACAGGATCGTCTGCACTGGAGCCCACCCCAGCTGTCCTAGGGCGAGAGGTAGGGCACACCTACACCACAGAGAGACAGACAACCACTCACACCTATGGGCAATTTAGAATCACCAATTAATCTAACCCTGCTCTCCTTAAATCTATTCCAGCATTTGGTCCTTCAAACTGGATCAGTGTACTTACTGTGGAATTGCCTAAAGGTGTTCCCAGATCAATTTAAGAACCCACAACCACTAGATGTCCGTCCCTGCCAAGACACTCGACCACCAGCTTGGATAGACAACTCTGCTGTTCTTCTTCCAGTGTCACACCAGTCTACCCACTCAATTCACCATATAACTTACCTATTAGAGCAACAGCAGCCCTACCACAATGTGGAGAGATTATCAGAGAGACCTGCCAAGATGATGCCGCTCACATCTCCACTAGTGGGTGAAAACTGGAATTCAAAACGAGGAGCAGGAGCTCAATAGCCTGATCACACAGGTCCCCTGTTCTAGATGTATGCCTGCATCTCCCCAGTAAAGGTCTATACCAGAAACTGCCCTGACAGTGATGGAAGCATTTCACAGACTGATGGAGGATAATTATGGGCTGCAGTGGCAGGTGATGAATATGCACAGTAGCCACTGAACCACCATTGCTGCTACAGTCAAAGCTCTGTTCTTCAGAGATGTCTGAGACACCTCAGTGGCAGCAGCCTCTAGAATAGGATGACAGTGTGTATCAACCTCTATCATTCTCACCACTTGTACAGGCTAGTGGTTACACTCTGGGGGGGGATGACGACCGGTCACTGCCCCAACCCCCAGTATCAGAAAACCTTGCTGAGCAGCCACCACTACCACAAGGCCCAGTGTCAGAGCTGACAGTGCTGCTGAAAGGCAAGACCAGCCTTCACGTCACCCAGTCACACTGTACTGCTCCCCCAGTGGATACACCAGAGTCCTGTGCATCACATCCCACAACAAAGTGAATCATTGCCCAGCAGGTTGCTACTCTCCCATTACCATGAAACTGTGTGCTGTGGTCCCAAAATTCCTGCACTCACCAAAGGAGAACCAAGAGAATCTGCAAGACTTAAGGTCACCCTTGAGAATCTGTTACTTGGGGATGCTACAGAATACTTGAAGTACTAGATCCTGATGGATCATCTTAACTATGACGAAGTGTTTCTCATGGCAGACTCATGCACTAATTCCCCACTGCCATATACTGATTAAATAGCCAGTCTCACTGAACAGTATGGTCAGTCTCATCAGCTCGCTCCCAGGAGAACTGCTGACCTCATGGAGACTCCAAACACTGCACATGGTGACACTGTGGGGGTCAAGTGTTTGCACTGAAAATGAGAGCAGTTGTTGGGATGTTAGATCAGCTTGAGTCACAGGGCAGACCAAACTTCACTGTGGGTCTCATGTGACACAGCTGCTGCTTTCATACAACCTGTATTTAATAGGTTGTTTCTTTTTCAGAACCACACAAATACAACCAAGACCAGAGGTGTAATTTAGACAGAGTTTCAATTAAATCAGTTTAAAGGAGCACCGGAGCTCCACAGGGGACTGTGCTGTCTCCATTCCTGTTCACCTTGTACACCTCTGACTTTCAGCAGAACTCCAGTTCATTCCATTTACAGAAATACTGTGATGATTCTGCAGTGGTTGGATGTACTAGTGATGGTCAGGAAGAGCAGTACACGGCACTAGTGGATGATTTTTTTGTAGTGGTCTGAAAGGAATCACCTGCTTCTGAATATGAATAAGACCTGAGAGATGGTGATTTATCAAAGGTGGCAGAATTGGAAAACCAACACAGATAGTGTATGCAAAAAGAGGATGAGCAGCCTCTATTCCCTCAGGAAGGTGAGATCCTTCAATGCAAAATTCAATTCAATTCAATTCAGTTTTATTTATATAGCGCCAAATCACAACAAACAGTCGCCTCAAGGCGCTTTGTATTGTGGGTAAAGACCCTACAATAACACAGAGAAAACCCAACAGTCAAAACAACCCCCTATGAGCAAGCACTTGGTGACAGTGGGAAGGAAAAACTCCCTTTTAACAGGAAGAAACCTCCAGCAGAACCAGGCTCAGGGAGGGGCAGTCATCTGCTGTGACCGGTTGGGGCTGAGGGGAGAGAGACAGGACAAAAGACATGCTGTGGAAGAGAGGCAGAGATTAATAATAATGATTAAATACAGAGTGAAGTATAAACAAGTAAATAAGGTGAATGAGAAGAAACAGTGCATTATGGGACCCCCCTCAGCAGCCTAGGCCTATAGCAGCATAACTAAGGGGTGGTTCAGGGTCACCTGATCCAGCCCTAACTATAAGCTTGATCATAAAGGAAGGTTTTAAGCCTAATCTTAAAAATAGAGAGGGTGTCTGTCTCCTGAATCCAAGCTGGGAGATGGTTCCACAGAAGAGGGGCCTGAAAGCTGAAGGCTCTGCCTCCCATTCTACTCTGAAGTATCCTAGGAACCACAAGTAAGCCAGCAGTCTGAGAACGAAGTGCTCTATTGGGGTGATACGGTACTATGAGGTCTTTGAGATAAGATGGGGCCTGATTATTCAAGACCTTGTATGTTAGGAGAAGGATTTTAAATTCTACTCTAGATTTAACAGGGAGCCAATGAAGAGAAGCCAATATGGGAGAAATCTGCTCTCTCTTTCTAGTCCCTGTCAGTACTCTAGCTGCAGCATTTTGGATCAGCTGAAGGCTTTTCAGGGAGCTTTTAGGACAGCCTGATAATAATGAATTACAGTAGTCCAGCCTAGAAGTAATAAATGCATGGATTAACTTTTCAGCATCAGTCTGAGAAAGGATGTTTCTAATTTTATAAATATTGTGTAAATGTAAAAAAGCCGTCCTACATATTTGTTGAATAAAATGATGGAGATGTTTTTTAAATCACTTAGTTGTGGTAGGTGTAGAGCACTTATACTGCTGTAGTCTGCTGGGACCACATTGGAACTGCTGACACCAACAAACTGGAAAGTAAAAGTACAGTGCTTGAAGTGTGCTGTATGAATGTACGGTTAAAATGTGACGTGTCTAAAATGCCTTGAGTGGTCAGTATGAGTAGACATAAATGTGAGTAAGCACAAATGACACCGATCACATTTAATCTCAGTGCAACAAGGAAGAAGATGGCAACAGAAACTTAATGGGTTTATGATTTAATAAAAATATTTTTGGTCTTGCAACACAATTGTGATTCCCATTTTTTAAATGAATTTATCGATAATGAATCACGTCTAGGCTGTGGTGCATCACAGCTTTGTAATTAAACCTAAATAAACTAAAGGAGTCACTTCATGTGCATAAAGTGGACTAAAAAAAAAACAAGAACCCTTTACAATGTACAGAAATAGAAACAAGTCACTAAGTTCAGAGGAGTTATAATCGGTTATGCTGAGGTTACCTTATGGTCAGTTACAGTGTATATACAATTCATTACAAGCAGAACTGACTGACAACCATGAGACAAGTCCAGTTCTAAAGCAGCATCAAAACAAAGCATTAAGAAAAAGCCCTGATGGTGTGTTGTTCCAGGTTACTGCTGTCAAACAACCATCATCATTTATCAAGTGGCAAACTGAAGGAGAACCAAACTGTTGACCTCTGTAGTGAGGAGCTCTTGTGGCTCTGTTATGTTGTGGGGGACTTCTTACTAGCAGACTGCACCGAGTCCTCCACATGGAGCCCAAATTCCTGGAAACTTGCTTTGAAGAAACTGGCAGAAAAGGCACCACACGCTAAACACACTAACTGTCACAGCTTTTCCTGCTTATGAAATTCAAGATAAAGATATGGTTGTTCAAGTAACCTCGGGTAATTTTGAATTTGAGGGCAGCAACATGTCTCAAAACAGTTGGGAGAGTAAGGCCATCCCCTCTTCTTTTACCAGTCTGGAAATGTCTGGAAACTGAAGAGACCAGCTTCTGGACCTTTGGGAGAGGAATGGTGCTGATATAGGATTCTAGCTGCTCAACAGTTGCCCCTGGGTCTTTTTTGTATTTTGGGTTTCATGATGCACCAAATGTTCCCAGTTGGTGAAAGTTCTGGACTGCAGGCCGGCTACTATGAAGCTGTGCTGTTGTAATAACTGCAATATGTGATTTAACATTGTCTTGCTAAAATATGCAAAGCCTTCCCTGAAAAACTGTCACCTGGATGGGAGCATATGTTTAAAACCTGTACACACTCCCCTCCAAAAGTACTGGAACAGTGAGGCCAACCTCTTTATTTTGGCTTTGGCATTAAAAGATGAATATGAGACAAATGATCAACATCTCAGCCTTTATTTCCAGGTATTTACATCTGGATCAGTTCAGAAGATAGCACCTTCGGGCTGAAGCCACCCATTTTTCTTGTGAGCAGAAGTATTGGAACATGCGACTGACAGGTGTGTTCTGTTGCTCAGGTGTGTCCTGTTACGCTGATTATTCAAGCTGAATTGGGTTCTGCCTGTGCAGACTGCATTTATAGTTAGAGGAGTAACCAACGTGACACCAGAGAGCCGTCTGTGGGTGAGAAACAAGCAGCTGTGAAGCTGAGAGAAGATGGAGATCAGTCAGAGCCATGAACAAACATTAGCCACAGTCAGTACAAGCGTTAGTGGATCATCCTGAAGGAGAACGCTGTCACTGGTGTACTAAGTAACAGATGTGGAACAGGTAGACCGAGGAGAACAACAGCAGCTGATGACAGAAACATTTAAAGTGCTGTAAAGAAATACCCTAAAACAGCTGTTAGTGGCGTCAGCAACAACCTCCAGAGGGCAGCAGTGAAGGTGTCACAATCTGCTGTTCACAGAAGACTTCATGAACAAAAGCACAGGCGCTTCACCAGAAGATCCAAACCACTCATGAGCAAGAAGAACAGGAAGGCCAGGCTGGGATTTGCCAAGAAGTACAAAGATGAACCTTTACCAGTGACATGGAAAGAGCTCATCTGTGAAACACAGTGGAGGCGATGCTATGGCTTAGGCTAGCATGGCTTCTTCTGGGATGGGCTCATTAATGATCACTGATGAGGTCATACATGATGTCAGCAGAACAATGATCTCAGAGATCTACAGGAACATTTTGTCTGTGCAACCAAAGCGAATGGGAGATCCTTCATCTGCAGCGAGACAATGACCCAAAACACACCAAAGAGTTCACCAGGGGCAGGAAGGGCAAGGGTTCAGACTGGCCTAGTCAATCTCCAGACTTCAGCCCTATAGACCTGCTAAAGAGGAGACTGAAGGGAGTAACCCCCCCACCAACACAAACAATTAATAACTGAAAGAGACTGCAGTGGAGCAGACTTCCAGTGGGACAACGAACAAGCATGTGCATCTAAGTAGCGAGCTCTGATGCACCAACAACAAATCCTATTAATACTTTACTTTTAATAAATGACATGATCCCAAAGCACTTCACCTTTAAAGACTACTCTAAAGAGCTTTATTCACAAACATCAGCTCTGAATCGACATTTAACAAAGCAGGTAACTATGAAGGAAATTCAAATAGCAATTGGGAAACTAAAATTAGAAAAGGCGCCCGGTAGTAATGGAGTTCTGACAGAGTTGTATAAAGTTTGAAATATAACTAACTCCACTTCTCCATACCACCTTTAATTGGATTAAAGGTGGTATGAACAATCACACTCCTCCCTCCTGGAGGGAAGCAATAATAACGGTCCACCCTAAGGCACACAAAGATAAGAAATACTGCCATAATTATAGGCTGACCTCCATTCTAAATGTTGATTATAAGATTTACACTTCAATTATCACAACTAGACTCCAAAGGTTGGTACCAGATCTGACAGACGAGGCTCAAACTGGGTTTGTTAGGGACAGACAACAGGAGAAGGACTTTATATATTACTCATAAGACACATAGATACAAGCTACCGGCAAAATTAATAAGTTTAGATGCTGAAAAAGCCTTTGACAGAGTTATTTAGGAGTTTTTATATTTAACACGGGAAAAATTCAGTTTCAGTGTACGCGCAATTAAATGTGTGAAGTCTCTCTAAAACAAACCCACAGCCAGAGTGAAAGTCAAAGAGGGGTACATGACTGGGATGCTGTCTGAGCCCTACACTGTTGGCACTCTACACTGGCTCAAATAATCAGGCAAAGACAAACAATCACAGGAATAGAAATTAATAATCAAATTCACACCATAAGCCTGTTCGCAGATGACGTTAGGATCTACTCGTCTGACCCAGTGAAGTCCTTTACAGGGTTAATGCAAACACTGGATAAATATGGTGAGTTCTCTGGATAGAAATCCTTATGTTCATCTGCCTTCCTGACCTGAAACTCAAGGAATTTAAAATTAACTGAGGAGCTCAGTCACTCAAATAACTGGGTGCAACTATAAATAAAAATCTGTCAAAACTATACCAATCCAACTATGACCTCATAAATACCAAATACCCAATCCAAACAAGAACTGGAGAGACAGATCCTCAAAGTCATAACGACAAAAATAAGAAAGTTAACCCAATAGTACTTTTTACTCTGGACAGATGGTGTTCAGTGGTAAGGCAATTAAAACTGGGGAAAGAACTTGGACTTTTGAGATGGATCACCTACGACAATGAATTCAAACCAGGTAAATTTGACTCAAATTTTAAGCAATGGGCAGGGAAAGGTATTACAGCTATGTGCACACTTATTAAAAAAGGTCAGATGCAGAGGTTTCAATATCTACACCACCACAGTGGGGAAATTACAGTTACAGTTAACATATCTACAGATACAGGATTATTATATTAACTGTGAAAGGATAAATGAGAATAAAATACACCCAATTATCAAGGCACTGGTACTATCTTATCAAGAGGCAATCCCCAGAGTGGTATCAACCATATACTGTGTTCTTATGGAAGCAAGAAAATGCTCAACCTTGTGTGAAAAATAAATGGGACCAGGAGCTGAGTGAGGAGGTGTGGTATGAGATGTGGGCAGCACACCACTCCACAACAAAATCACTGAAATGGAGGGAATTTAGCTGGAAGAATTACTGTCTAACCCCAAATTAGGAGTAGACAGATGGCCACCAAACGGCCATGCTGGAGACCATGTGATCAGATGGAACCAAAGCGCACACATACTTTTTGGTCATGTAGGAAAATAATACCTTTCTGGGATGACATTCACTCAGCTGGTGTCAAAATAGTTGGTTATGTAATTCCACAATCATTCCAGATCTTATATTTGGGTCATCTTAAAGAATATGTGCACCCATAGGACCAATATCTGCTCCAAGTTCTCATGAAATCAATAACTAAAAACTGAACCACCAAACTATGGACAATGGAGGACTGTCATCGAAGAGATTTAAATGATGGAGATGCTCACGTATAGACTGAAAATGAAGAAGACCGGGGCAAATGTTAAAATACAAATGAATTAAATCACACAATGAGACAGAACCGCTCCGACAGTGCCGGCTCGGGTTTGTAAATGCTCACATACTTGTTTGTACAGGGGTTCTGAAAATGTATTAACTATGCAAATGCAACACTTTAATGAAAAGATTTAAGTTGGAAAAAAAAAACCTGAATCAAAAAGAGAAAAAAAAAGAAAGAAGCTGCAGTGAAAGCGTGGAAAAGCACCACAAAAGAAGAATGCAAAAGTTTAATAATGCCAGTGGGTCACAGGCTTGATGCAAGCAAAGGAACTAAATATTAAGTCTTATTCACTTGAATCTATTTTAAGTTTATCTGCTGCAACGCTTTTGCTCCCAAAAAGGTGCTAAATGCAGAGGAGCCCACTCGGGCACGTGAACATCGATACGGACGCTTACGCTCACCGTCTGATCACGATAGCGATTCATGTCACCTGCAGATGCGCAACGTACAATACCAGCTTTGCTGCCATCAAATTCAAAATGAGCTCATAGTTTTCTGGAAATAGTAAAATGTCGACGTAAAGGTTTGATATGTTTTCTATTTTCTATTGTGAATAAAATGTGTATTAGAGATGTGTTTTATTTGCATTTTTCACAACCTCCAAACTTTTGGGGAAATTAGGTCATATTCAAAGAAAACATTTTGATGGGTTGATGTAAGCACTACATGATGGACGGCAGGGCGCTTGTCCCAAAACGGTTGAGACACGGCAAATCAGTCCGAGCAGTTCTGAGCGATCACCTTTATCCACTTCAGGATGGCCGTGGAGGATCAACACTTACCTCTAAAAGGACACTTAGAGCTCCAGGGGGCACTCATATACATATGGCACACCACCACATCCAAAATTATCAGCTTATCTTTGCATTAAACTGTAACACCCCCCTACAGAAGTTAAATACAAAGCAGTAGTACAATAATTATCCAGAGAACAGATGCAATTCTTTTCTGATCTTCACTCCCATCATGTTCATCCTTTAGCAAACCATATAATCCATATCCCCACACTACAGGAAACCTTCCACCAGCACCGGGCTCAAAGCAAGTAAAGGACAATTTCATTCTTAAAGAGGCACATTTACAGTGCCCTGCTTTATGCATCGTTTCATACAGTATTCTGATCGGTGGGATTAGTGTTCTGGCATTTGCTCTAAAATCTCTGACCCTGCCTGAAATGTGAAGCAGGCTCTCTTTGGTCTCCAAAGCTTCAAACAAAGAGGTGGAATAAAAACTCCCCAAACCATCAGCAATCGTCAAAGCGAGTTTGTGATGTAGTGACTACGATGTCTGTCATAAGCCTTAGTAAACAATTTTCCTATGATTCATTTAAAATGTTGTGCTCATAAAGAGACTCATAAGAACAGCTGGAAAAATAAGCATTTGTGCTCCTGTCACTTAATTTTCTCTGCTTTTAGTTTAAAAGACCTCAAAACTACCTCGTAGTCAGAGGTCAAGTGTTTATGACTGCACACCTGTGCAGCGCAGTTTGCTTAGGTTGCAATATTTCAGTTCAATTTTATTTATATAGCACCAAATCACAACAGTCGCCTCAAGGTGCTTTATACTGTAAGGTAACCAGGCTCAGGGAGGGGCGACAGAAAGGTTTACGCAGTAAGTCACTGTATTTGTGCATATAGTGGAAATCTTTCTATAGGAATATTATGAAACTGTCTTCAAACTATTATGAAAGTGTGTTAAAACTGAATTAATTTCCTCTGAAAGCATATATACATTAGACTGTAAGCTTCCCCTGTCAGTCACTCCAATATCCATTATACTGTGTGCTAACAGGACACATAAAGGGAGGAATCATCCGTTGGTATTTTCTCATGAAATTAATTTATAATCTTTTCACACAGACTTATTTATTGCAGAGAAGTGAGGAAGTTACATACACGTCATTTGTGCCGACCAGCTACAGCCAAGAATCAAACCTAAATGAATTTAAGCTGCTTGATTTGCATTTGAGTGTTCTGATAAAAATGAATTAAAGCTCCAAAGACTTCTGTAATTAGGCTGCCCCTCTGCTCTGTGATCCAACAGCACACCACACGCATCAGCCGACAGAGCTGGACGTCACTCGGTGTTGTTTGTGTAATTTCCTGATGAAACAGATGTTTAAACTGAGAAAATGTTCATTTGGAATTTGATGGCAGCAACACATCTCAAAAGCTGGGAGAGTAGGGCCATGTTTCCCACTGTGTAGCGTCCCCTTTTTTAAGCCTATAAATGTCTGGGAGCTGAGGAGACCAGTCCCTTCTTCGGACTGCTCGACAGTCCCAGGTCTTCTTGGTTCTATTTTTCCATTTCACGATGTGAAAAATGTTTCCAGTAGGTGAAAGGTCTGTACTGCAGGCAGGACGGTTCAGCACCCAGACTCTCCGACTATGCTGCAAAAGATGCAGTATGCGGTTTAGCATTGTGTCTCTGAAATGTGCAAGGCCTTCCCTGAGATGTCTGGATGGGAGCTTGTGTTACTCTGAAGCCCAGATATCCAATGCAACCCCATACCAGAGCTATAGCAGAGGTGCAGGCTTTTGAACTGAATGCTGATAAGTAGGCTGCTCCCTCCCTTTTTTACACCCAATCATGTTGCTGAGCTGTTGCCAGTTAACCTGATTAGTTACAAAATGTTCCTCCTGCTGCTTTTAGTACCTTTTTTGCCCACATCCCAACTTCTGAGACACGTTGCTGCCATTAAATGTAAAATGAGTAATATTTCTCCTAAAATGGTACACTTTCTCAGTTTGAACATTTGATATGTTCTCTTGTGATGAAAGTATGGGTTTGAGACTTGCAAATCACTGCATTCTGTTTTCATTTACATTTTACACAGGACCCCAACCTTTTTGGAGTTGGGGTTGTAATACACCTTTTTTTGAACATCTGTTAGGCTGGTTGCTCGTAGATGGCTGGAGGAAACCTGCAGAAACAGTCATCCTATCTTGTGCTCCCTTCCACCTGTTGGTCTTCAGGGTGGCACTCCTCAAAGGCCTCTACTTCAGAAGACATCTGGGTTTCCTCTGGGAGCGCATCACTTGTGGTGTGATGTAGTGTCTCTGGTACAGGTAGAGAGATTGGAGGGTGGATGCTGCTGATGCTGCCAGTAGGATTTTCCTCCATGGTCGCCTCCTCACCGTGTGTGGAGCTGGTTTCACTGATGGAGTCCGTGTTCACGCCTGTGCGCCGGAATAACCTCTGACCTGTGACACAAGATAAGTGTGATGCACAGTTTTCATGTACTCCAATTTAGAATATATATAAACCTGTAAGCTTTCTAATGCTGAAAAGCTGAGCTGAAGCCAGAGAGGGGAAGATATCCTTAAAGACAGAAACAAAACAGAAGATATGCTGTAGCTGAAAACAAATGGAAAGTTCTTATGTCAGAAGAACACAAGCCAGTCTATAACAGGAGCCACATAGAGTGCCATCAAGACATACAACATGTGGGTAGTTTATAGCAGAAGTTTAAGAAAAAGAAAAGAAAAAGTAATTTTACCTCATATATATATATATATATATATATATATATATATATATATATATATATATATATATATATATATATATATATATATATATATATATATATATATATATATATATATATATATATATATATATATACATGTACATCTAATCAGGTCATTTCCACACCCAGTTTTAATATGGCTAATCTGCCCTCCAAGGTGGTGTCCATGTGAATGCTGCACAGCTTTCAGCTACCCTGTCAAGTCCTTTGTGACCACTTATACCTACAGGTGCTGGTCATAAAATTAGAATATCATGAAAAAGTTGATTTATTTCAGTAATTCATTCAAAAAGTCAAACTTTTATATTGTATATTATATTCATTTATTACTCACAGACTGATATATTTCAAATGTTTGTTTCTTTTAAAATTTGATGATTATAACTGACAACTAATGAAAACCCCAAATTCAGTATCTCAGAAAATTAGAATATTACTTCAGACCAACACAAAAAAATGATTTTTAGAAATGTTGGCCAACTGAAAAGTATGAACATAAAAGTATGAGCATGTACAGCACTCAGTACTTAGTCGGGGCTCCTTTTGCCTGGATTACTGCAGCAATGCGGCGTGGCATGGAGTCCATCAGTCTGTGGCTCTGCTCAGGTGTTGTGAGAGCCCAGGCTGCTCTGATAGTGGCCTTCAGCTCTTCTGAATTGTTGGCTCTGGTGTATCCCATCTTCCTCTTCACAATAGCCCATAGATCTTCTATGGGGTTAAGGTCAGGCGAGTTTGCTGGCCAGTTAAGAACAGGGATACCATGGTCCTTAAAGCAGGTACTGGGAGCTTTGGCACTGTGTGCAGGTGCCAAGTCCTGTTGGAAAATGAAATGTGCATCTCCATAAAGTTGGTCAGCAGCAGGAAGCATGAAGTGCTCTAAAACTTCCTGGTAGACGGCCGCGTTGACCTTGGACCTCAGAAAACACAGTGGACCAACAGCAGCAGATGACATGGCACCCAAACCATCACTGACTGTGGAAACTTTACACTGGACCTCAGCCAGCGTGGATTCTGTGCCTCTCCTCTCTTCCTCCAGACTCTGGGACCTTGATCTCCAAAGGAAATGCCAAACTGACTTTGATCAGAGAACATAACTTTGGAGCACTCAGCAGCAGTCCAGTCCCTTTTGTCTTTAGCCCAGGCGAGACGCTTCTGACGCCGTCTCTTGTTCCAGAGTGTCTCGACACGAGGACTGCGACAGCTGAAACCCACGTCTGCATACGTCTGTGGGTGGTGGTTCTTGAAGCACTGACTCCAGCTGCAGTCCACTCTTTGTGAGTCTCCTCCACATTTTTGAATGGCTTTTGTTCCACAATCCTCTCCAGGGTGTGGTTATCCCTGTTGCTTGGATACTTTTTTCTACCACATCTTTTCCTTCCCTTCGCCTCTCTATTAATGTGCTTGGACACAGAGCTCTGTGAACAGCCAGCCTCTTTAGCAATGACCTTTGGTATCTTACCCTCCTTGTGCAAGGTGTCAAAGGTCGTCTTTTGGACAACTGTCATGTCAGCAGTCTTCCCCATGATTGTGTAGCCTACAGAACTAGACTGAGAGACCATTTAAAGGCCTTTGCAGGTGTTTGGAGTTAATTAGCTGATTAGAGTGTGGCACCAGGTGTCTTCAATATTGAACCTTTTCACTATATTCTAATTTTCGCAGATACTGAATTTGGGCTTTTCATTAGTTGTCAGTTATAATCATCAAAATTAAAAGAAACAAACATTTGAAATATATCAGTCTGTGTGTAATGAATGAATATAATATACAAGTTTCACTTTTTGAATGGAATTACTGAAATAAATCAACTCTTTCATCATATTCTAATTTTATGACCAGCACCTGTGTGCCTCTGCAATGCCTGCGTTCCCACTGTGTCCAAATGGCGACACAGTAGACTTGAACTTGGGCAGAGATTGTGTTGGTGTGGCTGTTTAATGCACTGGGCTGGAGTACAATGCCATGAAGAGGGTAGAGCTCTAGCAACAATGACATTATAAAGGACATCTTTGGTTGACCAACAAATTATGGCTTGATGTCCTCATCTGGGACATTTAATCTCTTCAGACTTTATCCTCCTCTTCGTGCCCTTTGGAAGCAGGTGAAGTATTTCCAGAAACTATCTACCAAAGTTTACAGTGTCATGGAATTACTTTTCAGGAATGTATTGTGCATTTACAGTCTGATCCTGACATCAATTCACAGAAAAACAACTCTGTGAATGCCACAAAAAAATAAATTAACAAAAAAATAATAATAATAAACAAGACTGTTTCTGCAGGTCCTGAGCTGGATACTGCAGACTCTTCCACTAAAAACTGCTGTTTTAGTGGAAGTCAGAGTCAGTTACCTTTATCTGCTGATAAAACCAGTAACTACAAATGATTTCCATGTGGTCAGAGCAGACGCAATTCCACAAAGAGCTTTAATTTGTTTATTTAACTATGGTGAATCTTACCCGGCAGTCTCCTTGATGAAGAGGGGAGAGTGTCTTGTGGGGATGGTCTGCCTGCTTGGGCTTTGGTGGAGTAAGTCACCTCTGTGGAATCCAGAGAACCTACAGAAACAATCATTAACCCACTCGTGCTCTGTATGTTACACATATAGTACAGAGATAAACAATCAGACTTGAGAAGTAGTAACAGAATTAATGAGTGGGATTAGTTCTGTCAAAGAGCCCCATATGTCCCAGCACAAATCATGAGCTGCTGTAGGAGTGTACTGTTCCCATGGGGGGATACCTGCTCTGCAATGATGTTTAATTGGGAGTATGATCAAAATAACATCCACAAGGACCCGATGTTTCCCAGCAGAACACTGCATTGTAACATGATGACAAATGTTATTTATTCTGCTGATACTCTTGTTGTGGCCCACTGGTAACAAATTTTTATACGGTTATAAAATATGGGCTCCTGAATATTTGTCATATACTGCCAAAGTATTCGCTCGTCTGCCTTCACACACATGAACCTGAGTAACATCCATCCTTAATCCAGAGGCTTTAATATGATGTGGGCCCACCCTCTGCAGCTGTAACAGCTTCAGCTCTTCTGGGAAGTCTTTCCACAGGTTTAGGAGTGTTTATGGGAATTTCTGACCGTTCTTCCAGAAGCACATCTGTGAGGTCAGACACTGATGTTGGAGAGAAGGCCTGGCTCACAGTCTCCACTCTAATCCATCCCAAAGGTGTTCTATCAGGCTGAGGTCAGGACTCTGTGCAGGCCAGTCAAGTTCTTCCACACCAAACTGGCTCATCCATGTCTTTGTGGAACTGCAGAAAGTTGGTGACCTCTGTGCACTATGACCCTCAGCACCCACTGACCCCACTCTGTGATTTTACATGGCCTACCACTTCATGGCTGAGCTGCTGTTGTTCCCAATCACTTCCACTTTGTTATAATCCCACTAACAGCTGACTGTGGAATATTTAGCATTGAATGGACTTGATGCACAGGTATCATCCTATCACGGTACCATGCTCTTTCACTGATGTTTGTAGAAGCCGTCTGCATGCCTAGGTGTTGGTTTTTACACCTGTGGAAGTGACTGGAACACCCAAACACACCCACCCACCCACACACCAAGGACTTTGTACACAGAAGTTACACAGTTACACAGTACACAGTGTCCAAACAGAGAAATGCACTACCTGCAGCCAGATTGAAGGTCTTCCCCTTTATGGAGCTTTGGACTGGAGAGAACCAGTTTAACATGGAACCAACCAGAGGAAGCTGCCTCAGCATCCCCTACAACACACAGAGGGAGTCACACTTCATACAGTCATCTCCTCAAACACACAAAGATTCAGGACAAACAGGTAAATCTTTCAAAAGTGAATATAAGCACCAAAACAGTACTTCAAATTTACTGCCCCCCCCCCAAAAAAGAAAAAAGATCTTATCTACAACAACCTGATACTTTCAAGTGGTCAGATTTAGTTAGTGTCCAATTTACAGCTCCAAGGGACCATTGGAGCAACATTCCTTTAGTGTGTCTAGTCCTGGTTATATCAGCTGCACTGCCCCTACAGATAAGACCCGGTTTCATCAGCTGCTGACAGCTCAGTTTGCACCACTCAAATTCCTCAGGCTGATGAACCCTTTAATTAACTTTTATTTATATTGCACCAAATCACAACAACAGTCACCTTAAGGCACCCTTGCTGACTTGATTTAATGGGAATAGCCAATGATGGGATTTCTCGGAGTCTCTGAGTGTGCCTGCGAGTTGGTGCCTTCCTTAAACCTTGCATACCAGTAGCTAGCAAGGTCTGTCTATTCCAAATCTCAGCTGAGACTTGATATGAGAGACACAGTATGAAAGCTTCCATCAAATATAAATTTGATCTGAAAGGCTTCTTAAGTTTTGTTGGGAAATTCCAGGTATTTAACTCCTGGTGGGGGTTGTCAGTAGTTGACCCATCCTGCCATCATTGAGGTCACATGGGTCATAATGTATGCGTGGAGGTTGAATTGCCAGGGAAAGGCCACCACTTATAACGCAGCATTGAGGTCCCTTGGAATGTCCATTCCAAGGCTCGTCACACTTTGACCCATGTGACCTATGACTCAACCGATCCAGCAGTATGTTACCTGTCTCTTTAGATTATTCTCAAAGCCCTGCTGGGGCCAAAGAGAAAAACACTCAAGGAAGGAGGGAAATGCATTCACATGCAAAAAAGCAGCAAATGGATAAACAAATCAAAATTTCTTCTCTCTCTTATATATATGTTTCATCTCTAACACATATAAGAGATATTTCTGGTTTTGAAATTTAAAACAACTGCATTCACAAGTGATTCTGCAGACGGAGCACTTCCTTAAAATATCCTATAAATTATATAGAAGCTGCTAAAAGTGTACAATTTTGTCTCAATATATCCTCAGAGTATCCTAATCTCACTCAACTGTCATTCTCCACTACAATCAACATGTGGCATTTGGTTGCTGAGGAACAGGTGAAAGCTGTGAGAGTGACGGGGTCAAAGACAGACCACGATATTTTAGTGTGTTTGGAGTGTGCAGTTAATGTGTTGTGTGTTTAGTGTGTAGTGTAGTCACGGATGAGGCAGATGCTGCTAAAAGTCACCCAAGGCAGACTCAAATGTACGCGCTGTCTCCAGGTGTACCACAGGAGGAGGGACACACCTGGAAGTGTCGGGCCTGTGATGGCGCCCTCTGTCGGTCGAGGATTGGAACTGGTTTTTGGCGGCACAAATAATTTGTGTGGCATCTTATTGTGACGCCTGATTGTCTGTAAATAGTTGTACAGAAACGCCGGAGGCATTTCCTGCATTTTAATGTAAAGAGCTGTTTGTAACTTTGTTGTTGCTAAATTTGTACATAAGTTTTTGAAAATTACAACTTATATCTGTATTTAAAGCTATGAAAATTGTTCTTTCAACATGTTTATGGTTTTTACAGTAAAACTATTTTTTCCACTTGGCTTTTATGTTTTATTGTGCGATTTTAGGTCACACAAAATCGGTAAATACAGGTTAGGTTAATACAGCATGTCAAAATGAGAGAATAACTCTACAGTCATCAGACAAGGCGAGGTAAACAGTTTTTAAGGTGAAATCAAAAGTAGTCAAACATAACCAATTATAATATTCAGTGCATGGATGTGGAGGGTCAGGAACTGGTGCCAAAATGAACGACATCTGGATTCCATCCAGATTCTGGATTTACAGACTACCTGAATTTAACACGGGAAACTTCATTTAATGCATATTTTTGGCCACATCACAGCATAAAAAAGACCGATTATCATAATTTTTTACAGTAAGAAGCATATAACATTATTGTGCATGGATCTGTAACATTTGATCGTGAATATATGGCAATATCTGATTCTCTATCAATCCAACCACTCCCTATTTTCTCATTATAAGAGATAAAGCTTTTACAAAAAATTCAAATGATCATAAAATTAAAGTTATTTTGGTTCAACCTTTTAAACCTTGGAGGATTATGGGCCTGGACAGCAGGACCTGTGTTTTCTCTGTGATTCAGTGTTTGCAGAGGGACATGTTTGTGAGACGCACGCTGTTCAAATCAGCTACAACTTCTGCCGGGGGCGGGGCTTGTTGTGCCCAGTAGCATTTGTTGTGATAATTGCGTCCACTTGTGAAACGTGTAGCCTGTGATCTGCTGCACTGCACACACACACACACACACACACACACACACACACACACACACACACACACCTCCTCCAGGAGTTTCTCCTCATTGGCCTTTTGCAGCTGCAGCTCCGCCTCCAGGATGCCTTTCCTCACCACCTCTGTCATGTTCTGCAGCAACTAAATAGGAAAGAATGACAACTATGTAATAAAATTGTAATTATGAGGAATCAAGCAAAGCTGAAGCACAACTCGTACGAGCTTTTCTGAGACAGATACAGGTGTTGTCAATGAATGACCATTCAGACATTATGGATGACGATTTGCTTTTGAGAAGTTCCTTTTAATTTCTAATGGAGCTAAAACTAAAGGACTTTACAGTTTAGAATTCTTGGCTCTTTCCTTCACGTAACATGAAACTGTCTTTTTTCATTAGTCATATGGTTTATTGCATAGCATATGCATTCTTTGTATTCCAGTTTCATCTTCAGTTTGTCGAGTTTCAGCAAGAAACAGGATGCGAATGCAGGACTCACAGGCAACCCACATCACTGAAAACCGACCTCTTCATTTAGATAGAAGTCCACACGGTGCAAAACGCCACAAAAGAAAGCAACTTGAATCCAGTCAATTCCAAAACATGACTTAGGAGACACAAGAGAGGCACAGCCTGAGCCTGAAACCCAACTCCCTGAGTTTTAGAAGCATTCGCACTGTAAATGTCAACAAAAACAGAATGCTATGATCTTCAAATCTCATAAACCCATATTTGACTCACAGCAGAACACAGAAAACATATCAGATGTTTAAACCGAGTCATTTTATTATTTCATGACAAATATTTATTTTGGTAAGTTGGGCCGCAGGCAACAAAAGGCTGGAAAAGTAAGTGGTATTAAAAAGAGACAGCTGGAGGAACATTTAGCAACTAATTAGGTTGACTGGCAACATGATTGGGTACAAAAAAAGAGATAGTGGATGTAGCTCAGGAGGTAGAGCAGGTCACCCACTGATTGGAAGGTCGACAGTTCGATTCTTGGGCAAGATATTTAACCCCAAGTTCTCTCCGACGCAACCGTTGGAGTGTGAATGTTGGATAATAAAAGCACTTAGCTTAGTTAACCATGGAAATGCTTGTATAAATGGGTGAATGCAAACGTGTTGTATAAGCGCTTTGAGTGCTCAGACAGAGTAGAAAGGCGCTATATAAGAACTAGTCCATTTACCATACTGAGTTTCTCCAAAGATGGGCGGAGTTTCACCGATCTGCAAAAAACTGCATTCTGAAATTGTTTCACAATTTTTTTTGCAGATTGTTGAACTTCTTTTGATGATATTATGTACTGTAGATGATGAGATATTCAAAGACCCCAAAATTCTGTCATGGAAATCACTCCACGGGTTCAGGAACACTTCCAGAAATCACTGTCTGCCATCCACAAGATTAAAGAAGAAGAAGCCAGATGTGAACACGATCCAAAAATGCTGCTGTTCTCTGTGGGCCAAAGCTCATTTAAAGCTGACAACCATTCTGTGCTTACATGCCTCGTGTTGGACACCGTGTCCTCCGAACTAAAAAAGAGAGGGGACCCTCTGGTCAGTTCTAGAGCCTGGATCTCAAATGGTACAGGGGTGCACGGTGTACAGATGTTAGAGCATCATGTGTTTCCCATCAAGACGACATCTTTTTCGGGACTTGCATATTTCAGAAAGACGCTGCTAAACTGTATACTATCACAACAGCCTGGCTTCATAGTAGAAGAACTGCTCTGCCTGCAGTGCAGCCCTTTCACCAGCTGAAAACATTTGGTGCATGAATGAAAGAAAAACTAAGACTGAGGTCTGCAGAGCAGCTAGAATCCACTGTGAGACAAAACTGGGGCAACATTCCTCTTCCAAAAGTCCAGGAACTGATTGTTAGAGGAAGAGGGGAAAACACGGCCCTGTCCCAAGGTTTTTGAGACATGATGCTGCTATCAAATATGAGATTAGAAAACATTTCTCTACGAATTTCCTCAGTTTTAAACATTTGATATGTTTTCTGTGTTCTGTTGTGAGGTTTACACATCGTTGCATTCTGTTTTATTTACATTTTACACGTCCCAACTTTTAACTAATCAACTGCACAACAATGTGTGTATACACAGTATCATTTCAGCCTTCAATGGCAGCCAGTGTTTCAGGTCTTTATGCAACAGTCCATGTGCGCTCACAGAGCAAACACAGCGTGGTCAGAGTTCACAGCACTCAGCACAGAGTGCGTCCACCGCTGGCGTCACACCTCTGCAGCACATAGACATCATCAGATTGTCAGTAGTGGCCTGTGGGATGTTGACCCATTCCTCCTGGAGGGCACGGGCATGTTAACTTAACCTTTGGGGTTTGTGCGTTTTTACTTTGTGTATTTTAGGAACGACATTTCCCTTATTAATAAAACGCACTTACAACATCCTGTAAACTGAAAGCAGCACTCACCTTCCCGCTCTCCTCTATGTCCCTCCCCATGGCAGCTATCGTATCCACCAGGTCTGAAACATCAACGTCATCCGTCACCATACCCACAAAAATGCAGCCCTGCTCCGTCCCCACCTCGGGGCCTGGGAAATGAAACGAACAGAAACAGAGGGAGCAACAGTAGAAAAGAAAAAAGAAAATCCTGCGTTCCTCAAAAGCCTCTCAGATGAGAAGAGGTGCCTACCAGTGGAAAAGATGATGTCAGTGTCGAGATCTTGCAGTTTCTTGAGTAGCTCAGTGTTAATTTTCTCCTGCTCCTGCTTCCTCCTGCCCTCATCCACTCCATCAGCCTGTGGCTCATACCTGAGCACCACCACATCCATCACAGACACAAGTTTAAACACTACTGCAGCACATCTCGTGACAATGTTACAACACTGTTAAAGAACAAAACTCCAGTGGTACTATAAAAGTCACGCTAACATCTTTTCATTAGTGTGCATGTCGCAAAGGTTTGTTCCAATTAAAATATAAATTGTGCCTTTAATTCAAACTTTGCTGTGTAAATTTCTACATTTAAAACACACACACAAACACACACTCCAGAGTGTATTTTTCCATTGATTGGTTAGGTGTAGGGTTACACCTGAGTAATACATAAATAAATAGTTAATGTGTGAGTTTACAGTGTCAGGGGGAGCAGTAAGTCTGTCCACTCACTGATCAGGCCCAGCTCTGTGAGCATCCACTGCATCATAAAGGCCTCTGGGCTGGTTAGATGTGTCTAATTTAGGTTGAAGTTGGACATTTAAAAAGACGAAGAGGGAAAAAATGTGCGTGGCCTCCACCTATAAAACCATCCCTGTTTGGGGGGGTTGTCTCGCTGTTGCCCCTGTTCATTTCATTAAGACCAAAGCAGCTGAAACTGAGTAACAACCCTCTTTGCTACTCAGCTGATCATGTTAGTATCCCAGATATTTAACTTCATGCTGTACTTTGATTAAATGAATTTCCGTGGATATGCCAAAGGACGTAACATTAATACTCCTTACCTGAACTCCTCTTTTCTGTTCCAGCAACAATAATGTGAAACATAAGCTAACTTTAGCTGAGGCGATGGAGCCCAGCGAAACTCTCCTGCACTGAATATCTTAAATAAATTCAGTTTAATGAGCACTTGATCCTCTTTATATTCATTTACCATCTGTCGAGCTCTTCACTTTGGATTCAAGCCCTCATCTCCCAGTTGCAATCTATGTTTTGGGCCCTTCATGAAGTTGGTGTTCATTGTGGTTGTCCAAAGCTTTCAAAAGCCTTAACCAACTTAATTTGAGAAGACCCCTGCTCTTTTCCTTCTCTTTCTTTCGTGCATCCAAGATGGTGATGAAGTGACACATTTAGTAAGAAATTTACGTAAGTTGCATGTAACCTTACCGGACAACTCCCAGGCCGGGCCAGCTGAGCTCATCTATGTATCTGAGTGAGGGTGAGTGTCGGTGTGTTTCCTCTCTGAAGTCCTGTCTGAGGGACATTGTGGAGCTTATCACAGGTACCAGCTCTGTCAGCTTGTCCACTAGGGACTCCACATCCTCCTGCTGGGTCCCTAGCACTGGAAAAGAGGGAGAAGTCAGAGGTATGACTGTGGGGTGGCTGTGGTTCAGGTGGCTCAGAGTGTCAGTGGATCGAGCCCTGGCTACTCCAGTCCACGTGCTGAAGTATCCTAGGGCAAGATCCTGATCTTCAAGTTGCCCCCGATGCACGGTGTGAGAGTGTGTGTGCGAATGTTAGATAAAAAGCACTCAGGCATAGATAAAAGTGCTGCATGCATGTGTGTGGAACTGTGTGAATGAGATTGCAGTAAGAAAGCGCTTTGAGTGCTCAAATTGTGCAGAAAGGCACCGTGAGCACCAGTCCAGTTACCCTTTAGGAGTATGATATACTGTAAATACATACGAGCAGAATGATGTGCATCAGAGCACGGGTTCATGTTACCTGCAGCTGTCAGGAGGGGGCTGAAGCGAACACAGGTACCCTCATCTTCAAGCTCCACCACGTCTACGCCACTGCTGGGAACCAGCTGGGCCAGCTCTTCACCCAGCTACCACAACAGAAATGAAAAAGTACTGTAAGTCAGTTTGCTGACAACAGTGACAACAGCCCTGTGGAACCAGGTTTAGTTTAGACAGCTTCACAATTGATACCAGCCCATTAAAAATAAACGTTCAGACAAGATGTCGTGATGCATGCTCAAGCCTCCAGGATGAGGTTTGAGCATGCATCACGACATTTTGACTCCCTTTGGCGAGGACTGCCTAAAGCTGGTACATTTGAGCAAACAGCATGTAAGATGGCAAACTACAGGAACCACCTGAGATTCAGCTTCAGATGCAGACAGAGCAAGATTACTCCAGAAAGTCTACAAGTGAGGTCTTCTGTTAGGGGCTACAAAAGTCCTCCAGAGGGCGCAGAGTCTGCTGCTACATGAACGGGTGAGAGAAACAAATTTGCCTGTTTTATTGATGGCTGCTTCCAACGCCATGTCACAAAGCTCAGACCATCTCAAACTGGTCTCTTGAACATGACAATGAGTTCACAGTATTCAAAGGACTTCAGTCCAATAGAGCCCTTATGGGATGCGCAGCAGACAAATTTGCAGCATCCACGAAGAATTAAGGCAACTCTGAAGCCAAAACGGGGTCCAACCGGGCGTCCAGTGAGTCCATGCTGGACACTTCTTTTTTTTAAATTTCCAGTTTGTATTTTTGTGTCATTTTAGAAACTTCTTTTGAAACGAGGTTCTAGATTAGAGCAGCTTTGACGAGTGCAGACACAAATATAGAAGCTATGGCACAAAGAAAAACACTCACCCATCTGTTGAAGGCATCGAGGACTTCTTTCTCTCCTGCACAGAAAACCTCCACTGAACCTCCACTGGATGCTAAACACGCAGTGGAGAAAGAAGTAAAGAAATATGACACCAGAGTTTGATAGGTGCGAGGCTACTAATCAGGCACTGTCTCACTAATTACCTATCATTCAAAATGTTTAAAGAGGGAAGAATGCATGTAATGGTGGTATGTATAGTACTGTACAAAAGTCTTTTGTCACGCCTTATTTCTATATATTTGCTTCCAAGGGGCCAGACTTGTAAAACTTTTAAGTGGTCTTGAGTGGATTTCTGAAGGTCTTTCAAAGTTTTTCTTTGGACATCGGCTGCTTTTTCACTTATTTTCAGTCCAGTCTTCGTACCTCACCATTTTCAGATTTTTTTGTTTGTTAGTTAAGCTACTTAACACTGATTTGAGCATAAAAAGGCACCTAATCCTAGGGATGAACCAGTGTTGTGTCTATACATCGCAGAATCAATTTAAAATTGTATCTTTAGGCACTTTGTTGCTACCAGCCTGTCACAGAAACACATCATTTGTTTGTTCCCAACACAGTTTGACAGGCTTAAAATTTATTTTTAGCACCAATAAGGTGATTTTAAAAGCTCTACCAGCCAAAAACCTGGCACATCTTGGCATGGTGTGCAGTGTGTGCTTAAAAAATTGCTGAGGTACGCCACATCACACAAGAACTGGGCTGAAAATCAGTGAATCCAAATGAACCCAGATTTCAAAGTTTAGGTTTAAATCATCATCAATGTGTACAGAGAAGGTCAGCAGAGAGGTTCAACAGTGAGCGTCTGCAGCCATTTGGAAAACATGGTCGACAACACTTAAGAGGACAGAGAAAGAGTGGAGCAGAAGGTCCACACCAACAAATGCTCTACAAGAAGAACTGGAGAGGGAAAGTCGCAGTGCCTGAAAATGGGACAGACCCTTCTAAATCAAAGCTGCCAGAATCTAGAGACACAGGAGCACATTCAGTCCAAGACTCCGCCCACCAAAACGGACCACAGGAGGTCATTCCTACCTGTGGCCATCAAGCTTTAAAACACCTCCCTTAAAGGTCCATCAGTGTAATTTATTATGTGTACATTTATACAGTATGTTCCACATTTATATTTATTATCACAGCTACTGCCTTAACTGTATCCATTAGAATTTCTGTCTATATACTACAAATTTATCATTTTGTTTTTTTATATCACTATAGCTTTTGGTTATAAATTATTAAAATTATTAGAGTGTTTATTGTTTCTGTTGCAGCTGTAACAACTGAAATTTCCCTCTGGGCTCAATAAAGTACTTCTGATTTCTGATTACTCAAAGATCACATGGACCTCAAAAAAAGTTTTATGAAGGCATTCATATCCAAGATAGATGATCTGAAAAGACCAGTGGATTGATAGAATGTAGCTTTCAAACACTCACTGGCCAACATTAGGCACTACATTGTGCTCAACAGAATAACTGCATGTTTGACATATAACCCTGTTTGCCCTTTAAAATATGAAACTCCAAAAGTTACAACAAGCATTAGTTAAACTGTCAGTCACTGTCATTCATTTCCCACATGGAATATATCTTTATTACAATCTTTATAAGCCTTCAGATCTTTTTAATTTACAAACATGTCAAGCACACTTACTAGAGAGCATGCAATTAATAACTGAGACTGTGGCTTCGCCATGTTGTTCTTGGCCTTCCTTGTTTCCTTTACCAGGTGGCGTCCATCGCAATGCCATTTTAGGGACACGCCGACTATCCATGCTCAGTGGATATGGCCCAGCCATTTGAGACGACGACGTTTTATCTCCACCCTCAAACTTTCGCACTTGGTCTTCTGATATAGATTGTCATTTGTTATTTTCATGGGCCAGAATATGCCACATATTCTCCTCAAACAGCTGTTGTGAAAGCCATCCAGTTTTCTAACGTCAGTCTGTGTTTCTCTCCAACACTCTGAACCGTACAGCAAAACAGATGTCACATTGCTGTTATACAGCCTCAGCTTGGTTTTGAGGTGGTATTGCTTTGACTTCCAGATAGGTCGAAGTCTGGCAAAATCAACACAAGCTTTTCCCAACCGTGCCGAAATGTCTTTGCTGGCTGCGTTGTCAGTTCTCATAAGACTTCCAAGGTAGGAAAACTCCTGAACGACCTCGAGTGGTTTGTCATGCACAGTGACAGGTGCATCTGATGTTGGGTTGATACACATGACTTGGGTGTTGGTGGTACTAATGTTTAGGCCTGTCTGTTGAGCAAAGCAGTGCAGTCTGTTCGTCTTTTCCTGTAGATGGCTCACTTTTGGGGACAGGACAGCAAGATCATCAGCAAAATCAAGATCTTCAAGATGGGAAAATAGAGTCCACTGGATGCCTCTTGGTTTTTCTGCTATGGTCTTTCGCGTGATCCAGTCGATGGCAACTACAAATAAGATGGGAGGGATGATACAGACACAGGCTTTTCCATTCTTTAAGGCTTTAATGGCATGCCGTACCTCTTCTTTTTTGGGCTGACTGATGTCAATGTCAAGGATGCCCTCTGCTGGTGGTGGATCTGCAGGGTCACTTGGTTCTGGTTTATTCAGGATTTCTTGGAAATGCTGGACCCATCAAGCTGCTTGTTCATGCTCTGTTGTTAATATGCTACCATCTTTATACTTACTGGGGCTGTCTTGCTGGTGTTCTTGCAGACTAACTCTTTGGTGATTTTAAAAACAGTGCTCATTTCCTCTTGGCAGCAGCATGTTCAGCTTCCTTAGCTAGATCTTCCACATAGGTCCTCTTATCGCTTCGGCGCTCTTTTGAACCTCACGGTCTTCCTTCTTATAGGCTTGCTGTAGCCGTTGTTGGAGTCTGGGTGATTCAGCGCTGAGTGTCTTGGCTTTTAGCTGTTTCCTTTCTGTAATCTTTTGCTATGTTCCAGGTCTTAACCATTCTTTACTTTTCCTCTATCTAAAGCCTAAGATGCTGGTAGCAGTCTCTACATATATGCTCTTAATTTTCTCCCATTTGGTGTTTATTCTGGGGTCATCTGTAGTATCAGCTAGTGCTTTGAACCGATTTCTCAGTTCAACTACGTCTTTTGGCACTTCAGCTTGGCGATGTCAGTGTGCTTTCTGTGCTGACTCAGTCTGATGGTTGCTATGACTAAGTGGTGGTCACTATACACATCAGCTCCACGACGGACCCTCACATTTTGGAGGGATCTTCGCCATTTGCCACCAATTGCAATGCGGGCTATCCGTTTGGTAGTGTGACCATCGGGCAAGTTCCAGGTGAGTTTGTGGATATTTTTGTGTGGAAATAGTGCGTCACCAGTTACGCAGTTGTCTTCCAGACAAAGATTTTATAATATCTTGCCATTCTCATTCATCACAGCCATGTTTTCCCCATAGCACGTTCAAAGTTGGTGTTGTCATTCCCAACCTTAGTGTTCATGTCTCCCACGATCAACAGCATGTCATGTTGTGGGGCGTTTGAGACTGCTGTTTGCAGCTGTTCATACCAGCTGGCTTTGTCCTCTTCCTCAACTTCACTGGTTGGTGAGTAGCGTTGCAGAATGGTGAGTTTGCAGTGCCTAGAGTTGAAGTGAGCTCTGATCAACCTTTTATTTATTGGTTTCCAGTCTAGCAAGGACTTAACATTCTTTTGGATACTATGATGGCAACACTGCTCTTGTGATGGCTTGGAGCCCTGAGTATAGTGTAACTGATCCTTTGTTTGTCACCTGTCTTCCAGCACCAGTCCAGCAGCATTCACTAACACTTAGTATGTCCAGTCTGTATCTTTTCATCTCACTAAGGACTTGAGCTGCTTTAGATGTCTCATACATTGTGCGTACAGTCCACATTCCTATGAAGAGCTTGTATTTTGGTCTGAGTCTGTCGCACCTCTGACTTCCATAGCTAGGCTTTCATCAGAAGTGGTCCTTCTGCCATATAATTGGCTTGAATCCACATCAAGACCATTCCTGTTGTTGTTTTTGGCATCTGCTGCGGTTTCCATAACAAGGTATTGTTTTTACGGAGTAGGGTTAGACCTACATCCAACCTCCAACCTGGAGGACCAGGTGCTGAGTTTTGTCTGGCCTCTACCCCGAGACCTGCTCAGCTTGTTTAAACCTGCCCGGAGCTCTCCGCTGATATAGCTAACCCGCTGATATAGCTCTCAAGGGTCACTGAGACACACAAGCTCCCCTACCACGACAAAGTATCAGCACAAGAGGGAGACTTCTATACTAATCAACTACCACCAGCAGCAACTACCAAAGTGAGTCTGGCAACTTTCTAGAAGACAATTTCTTCTTGTTGTGGGGCATCTTTTTGAACTGAGAGACAAGATGAGATGTTTTCTACTCTGCTAGCTTGAAGGTTTTCTGCCAGCCACTGTCTTTTCTTGTCTGGTCTGCCGTACTAACATTTTGAGGCAAAAAGCTGATTTGCTTTTTATACACCGTGGGTCACTGTGGGTCACCGTGGGTCACCGTGGGTCACCGATTAACAAGGCTCTGAAGCAAAGGCTTCAAGTAAAGATGTCTTTGGGTAGTAGTTTGAATGTGCTCCTGAGTCTTAGGGAAAACACCTCAACGTCTCTAGAGCTACTGAAAGGAATGAATAATGCAAAATAAAAAACTCATGTCAAGCATTAGCCAAAGTAATTAATTTATCATATAACCATTGCTTTTGTCTGACATGTTCTAACTACTGGAAATACTTTCTGCACTTTTCGTGAGGGTGCTGCCTGAGTAAAGTGGACAGGAGGCAAGACACCACTTTAACTGCGCAAATGGAAATTCAGGTTATGGCTGCAGTGCATGTGTTAAATGGCACGTGGAAGCTCAACCGTGCCATTAAGTCAGTTATCCTTGTGTGTTTGAGTTTATTGGAACATCTGAACATTTACACTGTTATATTTCCTAAATCACTACCAGTGGCATCATGTTCGTCTTCAAAGGGTTCCTGGACTTGTAAAAAGATTCAGAACCTCTACTGCCATTACTATCTTCATGTTACTCAGTCCTTATTCAAAATTCTCTTTATTTTTACACTTTGAGAGCACAAATGTCTTACCAGCACTTGTTTCCTGGGAAAACTTGAAAAGCACCACAGGAGAATTCTGTTCATCCTCGACCTGTTGGACACACAAAGACACAGATCAGGGATCCATGGCATTTACTCACATGGTGACAGGCTTTCTAACATGTAAAAATAATCAACTTCAGCTGAAAGAGTGTTTCTCCGGGTATTCCAGTTTCCTTCCACAGTCCATAGACATGCCGTTACTGGGGTTAGGTTAACTGGTTATTCAATTCTAATAGGTGTGAATGTGAGTGTGAAAGGTTGTCTGTCTCTCTGTGTTGGCCCTGCGACAGACTGGCGACCTGTACAGGGTGTACCCTGCCTCTCGCCCTATGACAGCTGGGAGAGGCTGGTGACCCTAAAACGGAGAGGTGGAAGAAGGTGCATGGATGGATGGATGGATGGATGGATGGAAGAAAGGGTGTAATGTAAACACATATTTAGGAGTTGCTGCTTGGTGTCAATGCTTTTTGAATATGGCATGTTCATGATAACTGTAGCACATACAGTGGGCAAAATAATTATTTGATCCCTGAGTGAAAAAAATATTTGATCCTGTTTAAATTTTAAAGCTCTTCTGTTTTTCTGTCTTTCAGACTCTCATTCATGCGAACCACTGCCTCTCCATCTCAAATTCATCCTGGCCAGATAGCGATCCTCATCGAAGTCTAAACCAACTTAAAAGTTGGTACCACCAGCGCCTAGACTCCAGGGGCTCCTGTCCTACTTCACACTATTGTTTGACTCCAGTCTGCTATGTGGCTTCATCAGAGTCTAATCGCCAAATAGTTTATCATTCAAAGTCTTCACGTTCAGTTTCTTCAAATTCACATTCCTTCATTTTTAGTAAATTCACTCACAGACAATCATTTTGAGCTAGTTTTGAAGCCTTTCAGACACCTTTTCATTTGGTACATTTTATCATTAATTGCAGAACATGAAGAATGCACCTACCGCTGTTTTGATACAGGCCAGAGGTTTCAGTTTCTGTAGGAGCTGCTGGCTCTAGATGGAAGACAGAAAGAAGTCAAATGTGTAAACACATCATACATTCATTTAGGAAATAAATGTATTTATTTGTTTAAACAAGTTTAAAACAGAATTGTTTGGAAATGTGTATCAGAACTATTGACAGTTTAAAAGATGACATTAGCTTCTGGATCCAAAACGTTAAGCCAACACCAAATTCTGTTTAATGGCCACTTGGGGATGATACCTGTGGTTAAACTATAACTAAGAACACAGCAGTTTGTGTGGCCCCCACGGGTTTGCATGCACGCCTGACAATGTGGGGGCATGCTCCTAATGAGATGAAGAATGGTCTCCTGGAGGATCACCTCCCAGATGTGGACCAGGGCATCACTGAACTCTTGGACAGTCTGTCGTGTTCCAGAAGGGTTCTATTGGATTTAGGTCAAGTGACCATGGGCGGAAATAAATAGTATCCTTCATCCTCCAGAAACTGCCTGCATACTCATTCCATTTCATTCAATTTAATTCATATAGCACCAAATCACAACAAACAGTTGCCTCAGGGTGCTTTATATTTTAAGGTAAACACCCTACAATAATTACAGAGAAAACACCATAGTCAATATGACCCGCTATGAGCATGCACTTGGTGACAGTGGGAAGGAAAAACTCCCTTTTAACAGGAAGACAACTCTGGAAAAACCAGGCTCAGGGAGGGGCAGTCTGCTGCTGCGACCAGTCGGGGCTGAGGGGAGAGAGACTAAGCCTACACGATGATTAAATGTAGAGTCGGGTATAAACTGAGTAAAAAGAGGCGAATGAAAAGAAACACTCAGTGCATCATAGGAACCTTCTCACCACGTGACACTGAACATTGTTGTGCAGCAGGAACCCAGGACCCACTGCACCAGCGTAGGGTCTGACAGGTCCAAGGATTTCATCCTGATACCTGATGGCAGTCAGGGTGTTGTTGCCTAGCCTGTAGAGGTCTGTGTGTCCCTCCATGGATATGCCTCCTCAGACCATCACTGGCCCACCACCAAACCGGTCATGCTGAACAATGTTACAGGCAGCATAACGTTCTCCACAGCTTCTCCAGACCCTTTCAGGTCTGCCACATGCTCAGGATGAACCTGCTCTCATCTGAGAAAAAGCACAGGGCACCAGTGGTTGACCAATTCTGGTATTCTACATCAAATATCAACTGGGCTCCACAGAGTGAGCACAAGGCTCATTAGAGGATGTCGAGCTCTGAGGCCGCCCTCATGGAGTCTGTTTCTGATTGTTGGGTCAGAGTCATTCACACCAGTGGCTGCTGGAGATCTTTTTGTAGCTCTGACAGTGCTCATCCTGTTCCTCCTTGCACAAAGGAGCATATACCGGTCCTGCTAATGGTTTCAGGACCTTTGAGTCACCTTGCAGAATAGTCCATATCAGAAGAATTACAAGAAAAGCTTAACATGACATGGTAGCAAGAGGAGCAAACAGGTGGGTAAGGTGTCGGTGGACTCTGTAGCTTAGATTCTCAGTCATCTAGGTCATGATAGCCTTAAGAGCTTTAGTGCTGAAGTTCTCATTTATAGTTTGACATCTATACAGTTAAGCATCCATTAAATGATTCGATTGTTTGGAGTTGAACATGCCGATACCTGTGACTGCAAAAAGACTTCCAGCCCTATAGAACGAAAAGACTCCAACACTTTCTTGATGAGTTTGTAGGCTCACTCATTCATTTTGGGGCATACTGAATAATACATTGAATCTGTTTGTAAATCTTGGTATATCTATTTATTAGGAAAGGATATACTCACTGACTGACAGCTTATGATGTCAGTCAATCAGCATGCAGTTTCACAGTCAGATCCATCACTCACTCAGCACATCCAGTTTCAAAACTTCAAGATACATGGAATCGTAATAATGGGACTTCACAAACCAATGTGGTCCCATTATGACATCATATAATGAAGATGATTGGGCTAAGCGGGCCTGTCCGTTAAGCAAATCTAGACGGACTCTGTAGCGACAGAGTTCAGTACAGATTTGGTTTTGGTCTCTGTGCAGTCACAAAACATACAAACCTTCCTGGCTGTCCATGGATACTATGACTTTGTTTAACAAGAAATGGTTCAAGCACATAACTCCTTGTAATACCTCCTTCTAACATCTGAGGAGTCATTATCTGCTACAACAAAAAGACAGACATTTTGGTGAGGTGAGCTCCTCCAGGGTCCTGACACTGTGCATGCCCATATGGCACTGTCAACGCTTACAGGATAACTTGAACAGAGAAATGAAGGACATTGGTTTTACCTGTTTTCTGCTATGACAAGTCAAAAAGGCAGTCCTGAAGAAGATGTATTCATATAAGAAAGGTACATGTGACATTTGCTATACAGGTAATCCTTACCAGAGTGGTAGCATGTCTGATCTTCTGAACAATTCCATTGTGACCTAGGTACTGCAGGGAGAGCCAGAGAGGTAGTGCACGTAGCTTCTCCACAGGGTGGCTGGAGGTTAAACCTGCTGCCAGAGACTGGGAGACACAACACAGAGAGTCGTGTCCAAAAACTGTAACAAAAGCAACCACAATATGCACTCTTTCAGTTTCTGTGAAGATAATGTGAGCCCACCAGTGCAGGGTCTTCATGCCTGTAGAGGGTGACAGCAGTCACAGCAGGCAGTCCTAGCCACTGACCTGGTGTCAGTGTCATACTGTCACTTCTGGTGGCTGCCTGGAGGGACGTGAACAACAACAGAACTTAGAGACAATGACACTGACGAGGATGTCTCATAGGTTGGAGGCTGTGGGAAGTGGAGAATCAGGTGCTCACTTTTCTGCTGAGTTTCTAAACTCTCACCTGTTTCTTCTACTTCCTTTTACTTTCCCTGTGCACATATGACTACAGCCCTTTTCCAGAATGGATTATAAAACGCACAAAGGTTGGGACGTTGTATAAAACATAAATAAAAAGGAATGCAGTGGTTTGGAAATCATTTCAAAGCTACTGTATGTTTAAAAAAATAGTGTGTACTATACTGTAATTACACGACCGCTTGTCCTATCGGGAAAATTCAAACAGTTTCTAAAAGATAAGAAATTGCACTTCACACCCAACGTACGGTTATTATGGAAATTATTGTCAGAAGTCCGCGAATGGCAGCACTTTTGAAGTTAACAGGCCGGTAAATAAGGGGTTAAGGTCCCAGCACACACTTTCAGTCAGAACGAGGCCTGGACTTCGACTGGGCCAAACTTTAGCTGTCACATTTGATATACAAGTTGCTCAGCTTTCTTTTCATGGTTGACTCAATGATTCCAAGGTGCCCAGGTTCTGTGGCTGCAAAACAAATCCAAACCATCACCTTCCACCACTGTGCTTGACAGCTGGAATGAGGTGTTTGTGCTGATATGCTGTGTTTGGTTTTTGCCAAACGTGGTGCTATGCATTATTGCCAGACATCTCGACTTTGGTCTTGTCTGTCCAAAAGACACTGTTCCAGAAGTCTTGTGGTTTGTTCAGGTGCAACGTAACAGACCTAAGTTATGCTGTCATAGCTTAGGCTTTCTCCTGTCAATCATTCCAAACAAGCCAATGGGACCACATTGTGTGTTCAGTCTTTCTCCAATTGTGCTGTCATGAATAACAATACATTTTATTTTACAGGCACCATTCAAAACCCTCAAGGTCACCTCACATTAATACAACAATTTTAAGAAGATACACAGAGTTAAAAGAGAATAAAATAAAGAAATAAAACCACAAAACAAAACTATAAAAACGTAATCAAGATAACAGACTATGAGATTACCATGATAGAAGAGGTGACCTGACCCAGTGCCAGGGTTGCCAGGTTAACCCTGAAGAAGAAAACACAATGTAATCAGTTATCATTACAGCAGTAGTGACACTTCAGTAACTGAGGGTAAGAACATAGATCATCAGCTTTGCTTTCACACTCAGCTCTCTCTTTACCACAATAGACGGGTACAGCGCCTTTCTTACTGCAGAAGCTGCACCAATCTGTCTGTCAGTCTCCCGCTCCACTCTCTCCTCACTCATGAAGAAGACCCCAAGACCCCTTCACTTGGAGCACTATCTCGTCCCTGACCCAGAGTGCGAACTCCACCCTTTTCTGACTGAGGACCATGGTTTCAGAATTGTAGGTGCTGATTCTCATCAAACCTCAGCTGCAAACAACCATCGTGCAAACTGGAGGTCAATGCCTGATGAGGCCAGAAAGAACCACATCATCAGCAATGAGCAGAGATGTGATCCTGAGGCCACCAAAGCAGAAATCCTTCAGCACATGGCTGTACCTATAAATTCTATCCACAAAAGTTTGGAAGAAAATTAGTGACAAAGGACTGACTAATTACTACCCGCAACACAAACCAAAATCTCACTATGTTTGTATAGGGACTGAATGACCCATAGCAATGGGCCATACTCCCGAAGCAACCTCAGAGAATACCTCGGAGGACAGGGCTGAATACCTTCTCCAAATCCATAAAACACAGGTAGACTGGTTGGGCAAACTCCTATGGGCTTTCACACAACCTCAAGAGCATAAAGGGCTGGTCCAGTGTTCCACGACTAGCGAATGGAATAGATATAAGACATAAGGTCTGTATAACGTTGGACCAGAGGATAACATTCAGCTTGATGGTTGCCTTTGCATGTGGTGTCCACCATCTGGTTCAGGGGTTACTGCTACAACAGGCCCCAACCACCTTGCAGCCACAGTTCCATACAACAGCTTCAGCAATGGAGGTGTGGCACTTAATGTCCTCAGCCTCCCTCAGAATGCTGATGCTCTCCTGGAGCTGGGAATTGAAGTTCTCATCGACCGAGTGCTGATCAACTGACAGCTCTGCTTCTCTCTTTACCTGAGTGTTCAAGGCTGCCAGTCTGCTGATATGATTACAAACTCAATCACTGACCTGTAACCCAGAGCGACCCAGTGCCAAGTGTACTTATGAACACCCTTATGTTTAAACATGGGGTTCGTTATGGACGAACTGTGAATACCACAGAAGTTCAACAACAAAACACAGCTCAGGTTCAGACTGGAGTGGCCATTCCTCCCAGTCACACTCCTCTGGGTCACACTGCCGTTGCCCACATAAGCGCTGAATTCTCCCAGTAGGACAATGGGAGTCCCCAGCAGGGGCACCTTCAAGCACCTGCCCAGAAACTCCAAGAAGGATGGGTACACTGAACTGTCATTTGGCACGTAAGCACAAATGACAGTCAGGACCCATTTCCCAAATCAGAGGTGCAGAAAAGCAACTCTCTCGTCCACTGGGGAAAACCCCAACATGCAGGAACCGAACCAAGCAGATACAATTATACCCACCCCTGCCCATGCTGCCTCTCATTCAGGGCAACTCCAGAATGGTACAGAGTCTAGCCCCTCTCCAGGAAACTCGTTCCAAAGCCCAAGCTGTGCACTGAGGCCAGCCGGACAATATCTAGCTGGTACTTCTTGACCTTAAGGACTAGCTAGATATAGTCAGCTCACCTCAATGCACAGCCAGATTTCTGGCATCAGCCTCCCGGAGAGGAGATCAGGTTTGTTTGTTTGGAGTTGGCCTTGGTGAGAGGCAAGCCAGAGGAGGGCATACTTGTATACCAGGTACTGCGTAGAGTTTCCCATAACCTCACTGTCATTGCTCACAGGAGGCCTGGAGAGGTGTGACTGGGAAGAACAGCATGCCCAATGGTGTTCGGTTATTAGACCTTTTGTGATAATCAGATTTTGTCCATCACAAACACCATGCTTGACAATACAGGTGTTCATAAGTGCACTTGGAACTAGGACACCCTAGGTTGCAGATCATTGATCAATTTTGTAATTGCGTCATCAGACCTGTGCCACGTGTCTTGGTGACGAGAGGAGCTAAGCTGTCAACTGATCATCACCTGGAGGTGAGTTGGATTAAGTGGAGGGGGTGGATGCTGAACAGGCCTGGCATGCCTAAATGTATGGTGAGCATCTGGTTGAGGCAATCTATCCATTTTCTTACCCTTATCCAATTCAGCGTCGCACCCTTGATAGGTTGCCACTCTGTCACAGAAAGACAGATACACATTCACACCTATGGGCAATTTAGAATCACCAAACCAGTAACCTAACCTCACTATTTGCATATCTTCAGGCCCAGAGTACCCGGAGAGAACCCATGCAAACATGGGGAGAACATGCAAACTCCATAACAGAGTGGTTCCAGCTAGATGGTGGATTTGGACCCAGGACCTTCTTGCTGTGAGGCAACAGTGCTAACCACTGTGCCACATCACAGTACGTGAGATGTTAAATTCCCACCACTGGCAGAACTTTCAGCATTTCAGCATTCGACTTTCAACAGCATTCCCAGGGATCCTGCAGAGGCAGCTAACGGGTACCAGCAGTCCAAGTAAAGTGCAGCTCTGGCAGTAGCTGAAGCAAAATGTTAAAGATTTGACAGGAGTTCAGTGAGGCAATGGAACTACAGTTTCAGTCTGCCTCGATGTGATTCTTGCAAACCATCAGGTGACTCAGGAGGGGGAAGTGGTGCTCTGCTCATACTGTAAACAGTGGGTATGGGGTGCTGCTGGACAAATAGCCCAGTGTTACGGGCTATTTGTCCCCTGTACAACCATGGTGACAGCTTGGTTTGCAGTATGTCAGGACTCATTCCTAGTGTGGATTGGACTCTGCCAGGTCTACCCTTTGTCTCAGATTCTTTTCCTAACTTTTATGGACAGAATATTTATGAGCAGCCAAATGCCGGAGCGTTCTCTGAAAGGTGGCCTGAGATCTCCCGTAGGGATATTGTGAGAGATAGAGAATTCCTCCATTGGGAGGACCTCAGAATAGAGTGGCTACTCCTCCACATCGAAATGGCTCTTCACTTGATCCCCACTTGGCTGCAACCCAAATATAAGCTTGCTAGGCACCATATTAACACAGAAGAGACCCACCCTTCTACATGAAGCCACAAGTTGTACTGATCACACAGTTCCTTCAGTCGACCTAACTTGTCTGTGTGGCCTGCTCCAGGGGTACCTGAAAGAAAAAAAAAAAAAAATCAAAATAACATAATTAAGTCACTGAAATTAAGTAATTCAAAATGCAAATTATCTGCATTTTGATTTTACATAAACTGCTGATCTACCATCAAATGGATTCTTTTTAACTTTTTAACTACCGTACATACACATATAAAGTGCAATGTTTAAACTGTGACTGTCCTTTACCTGCGTTGGCAATCAGCAGCAAAGGAAGCTTCCCAGCATCTATGTCCTCTTTGATGAGTTTTTCCAACAGGGCAACATCCTGACAGTGACAAACAGGGTCCGAGGCAAAGTCATTTTTATTGAAACCACCTGATAGATAGGTATGTGTTTTTCTAATCAGTGTTCTCCTACCATTTGGTGCTGGGATCCGAAGATGGTGTTGCATGGTACTGTGCACAAACTGGAGAGAGGCAGGCCAAGCTAATGATACAAAGACTGACATGAAAATCACTTTCTATTATGTATTCGACTGGGTGAAGTACAACAAATCCTATAGAGTGACTGACCTTCACCCCCCCCCCAAAAAAAGAAAAAAAAATATAAACATTATAAGATACAATTATGGAACAAAGATTTGGAAACTGAAATTACAGCAGAGGATTTGTAATCAGCATGTGCTATAGTTCATATCGAGACTGTGAACACACTATAGCTGGTTAATGCAAATAACTGTCACACCTGCCAAGGTAAATTGGTCTCATAAAATATATAAGACATGCGTTACATGCACAGAGGGTAAAAGAATACTCTTTCACTATCTTTGGCAGTACAAAGAGAGGTCAAAGTGATGTGAGCAATTTATCTCAAAGGAAAAAAGAAAATCCCTTCTGCAAAAATTATTTCTGCTTGGTTTATATCGTTTCAGAGGAAAAAATTCCCAGATCAATGTCACACCTTGCACTAGGCAGAAACGCATTCAAATAACCCTTTGAAAGGCAAAAAAAATGACATTTAAGAAGTTCTGGGGGCTCTTTGAACTTGTGCAGAGGATCAGTCATAACATTGATATAAATTGTGCAGCATTTAGTTCAGTATATCTTTTGAAGAGACACAATGCCAGTTTTATTTAGTTTGAAGATGACTTGTTTTTAATATATGTGGAATGCTGTGTTTTGATTAGGTGGATCGCTTTATTGTGTGATTTTTGTGTCTGTCATTCTCTGTTGGTGATCTTTCTTTGGCTTTCGTTAAAGAATATTTTTTTAAAAAAAGTTACTGGAAAACAATCTTATTTATCTATCTCTTTATTCACTTGTTTCATTGCAAAGTGCGAGGTGCTACAGGAATTGCACTAGTTTTCTTTCTTTCACTGTGTGCTTTTCCCTATCTGCAGACCCACACAGAGCAGAAAGGAGCAGAGGAGAGACTGGTGATGATGTCACTGGAGTTGAAGACAGCTTGTTATTAATGTAAATGCAGTAAAAGAATCCCACACAATGACAGACAAAAATATGTAAAAATTAACAGGGAAGAATGAGTCTCCGTCAGTTTGGATAAAAAAAGAAAAGAAAAGGGGAGTAAACAGAAAAAAGCAGTGTCATCTCCGGTGCCTTTCCCCTCAAAACAATCAAGCTAGGTAAAACACACTGTTAGAGACCCTGACAAAATCCAAGACGAACTCCCTCCAGATAAATAGAGTATCAGACGGTAACCCTAGCTCTAAAATAGTTGGTACTGCAGGATTTGCCTAATCTTTCCAACAAAAAATGATTTTCACTTCACGAATATTCCGATATTCCACAAAGGAACCTTATTATTATTTTTTATTTGTTTTATGTGTGAGCTTGTGTGTTCCTACCTGGCTGCACAGGTGCTGTCCCAGACCAGGCCTGCAGGAGGCACTCTGATAGATGACTGGCTGCTTGGTGTTTAGAACCACGTAACCCTCGGAGGCATATTCTTCATACCGGGCGTTGATGACCAGCCGACACACTTTTACAAGGCCATCCCTGTCATCCTCATGAAAACAGGTAGACCCATTCTCGTACCTGAGGAACCGATGAGGGACAGGTGATGTGGTGGCATTACCAAGCATTTCCAACAGTCTCTGTTTTAGTCCTAAACCCCTGGAGCAGTGTGGACGGTTCAAGTTTTAAAAGTAACACATATCAGTGTTGACATATCTTGACAGGGTTTATGGTTATGACTGGAAACAATTTCAGTGAATGACTGAAATGATTGTATTTAATTAGCCACAGGGTCCACAAGCTGAGTGTACCCCTAATGCTTCTGCAAAGCCTGGATAAATGGGGAGACTTGAGTCAGGAAAGACATCCAAACATAAAATCTTTGCCAAATCAAACATGTGAATCATCAGAGCCAGGACATAATAGAGAGATTATTTCTCAGCTGGCTTGGCCTTAGGATCGCCCTGGAAGAGCTGGAGGAGGTGGCCAGGGGAGAGGGCCGTCTGGGTGTCTCTGCTTAGACTGCTGCCCACCATGACCCACACCCCGAAAAGCAACAGAAAATGGATGGACGGATGGATGGACGGACATTTCAAGGATGACTCGGCTTGAGCAGGCGGCCATACGCCGCGTGGCAGTGCGGTCGGCACAGATTCAATTGTGTGAATGTGTGTGAATGTTAGACAATAAGCACTTAGCTTAGTTACATATGAAAGTGCTTGTATGAATGGGTGAATGCAAACATGGTGTATAAGCGCTTTGAGTGCTCAATTAGAGTAGAAAAGCACTATATAAGAACTAGTCCATTTACCATTTACAGTGCAAAATGATGAAAATAATAGTGCAAATAATCAAATTTTGTTATGACAGACATTTGCTTTGATTCAGCAATCTGATTGATGTGGAGAAAAAGCCATTTGATAGGGGAGCAGTCCTTAAGGAAATGCTCCCGTACCTTTTCCCAGACTCCATGAGTGAAAACACACTGTGAAAAGGACGAGTAGGCTTGTTTGCCATGTCTAGACCACTGCACATGCAGCACTGCTGCACATATCAAGCAGAGATGGGAGCAAGGCGCCAGTGAGCTTTTCTGCTGATCTCACAATCCCGTTTAATTTGCGTCTTTCCTCTGATTTGCTCTTGCCAAGACAGGAAGTAATGCAGTATGTCAGAATACACTGAACGGTGCTTTGATAGAAAACTG